>JAJHSJ010001900.1:0-100000 GCA_021015155.1 Magnolia officinalis | reverse complement strand
CCTTCAACCACTCGAGCCGACCTCTGGACCAGTCGAAGGTGCAATTTCTGCACTTATAAATAGAGCATGATTTTCTGAGTTTAATATCCAATTCAAGCAAATTCAAGACACCACTCTGAGAGATAAGTTAGTGATATTCTTAAGCTATTTAGTGCTCATTTTATATTCTCTTTAATTAGCTTTTTGTATTTGATTTTGTATTCTACATTCCAATTTTATTTGAAAAAGGGATTGAAGTTTTCTCATTTCTTGGAATCAAAATCAAATCAAGCTAGCCCAAGGTGATTTAAATCTAAAATCAATTTAGAACTTAGAACCTTTTTCATAAGTGAGTGTGAACATTGAACATCTACGTTGAACTTCTACTTTGAATTGGTTCTTCTGGGTTGCATCAAAAGGAGAATATCCAGATAAGTATTTTATAGTTTTTGTAAATTCATTCCTTTAGTTTCTTTGAGATTGTGCCAGAAAAATCTCTTTGTTTTGGTTTATCTGAGGTGATATAGAAAACTCAGAGTGTGAGGTTTTTGAATTGTTTAAGCCCACTTGAAAGACACAATTGTGAGGGTTTTAGGTGAACTTTGAAAAACCTATTTCATAGTGAACGCTAATATCCACTATGTGAGGATATTAAGAGTGGAGTAGTTGTGTGGCTGTTTTTCTAAACAGTTGGTGTAGACACAAGTGAACCACTATAATTTCTGGTCTTGTGGTGATTGATTGATTATTTCATTTTGTGGATGTTGTAATTTCCTCTATGTATTTGTGGAGAATGTTGTAATCTTTTTTTGCAAGTGTGGGAATGTTGTAATAGTTTAGTTTCTTTCTTTGTTATTTATTTCTTTATTCCTCTGTATCGGTTTGAGATTTTGATACACAGACCATTCTAAGAATCAAGTTGTCCTACCATAAGCCATTGGTTTTAGGTGTAAGGTTGTCTTTAGAACAACATCTATATCGACCTCTCAATACTTGTACATTTGAGGTAGTTTTACATTTCTTCATTATGAGATTGTTTAATTGCTATCTTTATTTATATTTTTTTAAATTTCGCATTTAATTTTTTAATTTGTCATAGTCCTATTCATCCCCCCCCCCCCCCCGTAGGACTCTTAGCTCGGCCTTTTCAGTTTTGGCTTCCGGTACCTACTCGATACTTCAACAATAATTACAGGGTACCCAGATGCTAACTAGGCTGGAAACATGGATGATAGAAAATCTACTAGCAACGATTGCTTTTACATTGAAAACTGTTTAGCATCATGGCATAGCAAAAAATAAAAATCCATCTCTCTATCTGAAATGGTCAAGCTATATGTCCTAGAGGGGGGGGGGGGGGGGGGGGTGAATAGGACTATACCAAATTAAATAAAAAATACAGCGGAATAAAGAATAAGAATTTAAATCACTAAACTTGAATTGCAGTATAGGAATGGAAAGCAATCAAAAATTGTTCTAAGGACAACCTTACACAAAAAACCAAAGTTTATGGTAGGACAAATTTCTAAAACAAATATAGAAACAGAAGCTCAAACCAATAAAGTAATAGTAAGCGATAAATTACAGAAATATAAATCTAACTATTACAACATTCACCACTGAGCTTGAAATGAAATGATTACAACATTCACATCCACATATACATCCCACACTGAATAATTAAAGATATGAAATGAAAATCAAACAACCACAAAACACAAGGGATTATAGTGGTTTGCCTATGTGTACACCAATTGTTCAACAACAGCCACACAGCTACTCCACTCCTAATATCCTCACATAGGGGATATTAGCGTTCACTATCAAAAATAGGTTTTCCCAGGTTCACCTAAAAACCTTCACAATTGTGTCTTTATCTGTGGACTTACACAATTAAAAAAAAAAAAACCCCACTTCTGAGTTTTCTGGTTCTCCTCAGATAACCAATACAATGAGATATGTTTACAGAACACAGAATATCTGAGTAACAAATCATGCATAAAATGCAGAATATCTGAGTAACGAATCATGCACCGGTTGTCATCAACTGGCATAGTTAATATGAACCTGCAAATATGCAAATATTCAAGATATCCATTCTCCATACATGTCTTTATAAGACATACAAAACTCCCCCTGAATAAAACATATCCAAATGAGTGAAACATATCCATTCTCTCCCTTTTTGTCATAAGAGGACAAAAGAAAACAAGGAACAGATAGACAAGATAGGAGATAAAAGCATAATTAACTCACAGAAATCAAATATTGAGTTTAAGTAAAGCTAACACCATAGTAGTAAAGTTATTACAACTTGAACAACTTAAACACTAATCTGAACCAGAAGAATGAGCAGGGATAGAAGGATCAAGTTTATGCATCCCCTTGTTCAAGCGCCTAAGATATTTGCGCATGTACTTGAATTGTAAATCATGAGCAACAGACATGTTTTCCATATTAACATTTATATTATCAACTTTATCCTCCAATGCACTCAGACGTGCATCAACATCAGATAGTACAAAATCTGAATCATTCGTAGAATCAGATTCAAGTTCTTTAAAGATGTCATCCATATTTATGTCATCAGGAGGAAGATCACCGTCTTCTCCCTCATGTTCAGCATGACCACCACCACCACCTTGGTCAAGATGGAAATCCGGCTTCATCTTATTGATTATTAGAATTGTTGAAAATCAGATGATGGATAGGTGCCTCTCCAACTGGCATATCGACTAACATATGTGTAGCCAACACAGTCATCAAATAGGCAAAAGGAATGTCACTGTGACCCGGATGAAGTCTAAACTGAAGAATGAAATGACAGATTAAGGATGGTAAACAAATTTGAGTACCACTGACAACAGCATGGATAACACGAACCATATATGAAGTCAAATCGGTTTTATTACCCGAACGAGGATACAGATTAGACACAAAGATTTTGTGGAGAACTCTGTATTTAGGTAACAAATACCTTGCGAGAAGCGCATTCCCTTTATGTGTCCATTGAACATCCATGTTGCACAAGTCTCTAGTGAGCATACACTTTTCAGAAACTGAGGGTTTATCAGTCAAATTATGGATAGGAATACCCTCATCATTCACTGGAATGTCCATAAGAGCTGAAATCAAATGACGATCAATGTCAAAAGGCCCTTCTCTAGTAGATATTTTAAATGTTAACTCATCCAATGAAAAAGCACTAATACATGCAAAATGGATTGGGCAATGGACCGGTATGCTAGCCCACGCCAATGTAATAAGTTATCCCAACCTATAGATTTAAGCATAGGAAGGATGTCAAAAGGTGTAACATGATCAATGAAAACAGGGTGTTCAACAATAACATTGCGTAATCTGGTGTCCTGAACATAAGATGGATCATCATCGGGAGGCCGAAGATGATGTTTAGTAATCGGGGTTGATCTGGAAGAAGAAGACGGACCACGGATTCTTATTTTCTTTCCTCTAGAAACCATTTGCAACAAAGATTTCAAGAAAAGAAAAAGTTGCAAAGGTTTGAGAAGAGGGTTTGCTCAAATCACAACGAAATTCAAAATAGAAAGCTCCAAGAGAGAAAAGGAAGCAATCTAGACACAGATCTACAAGAAAAACATAAATGGAGCACTAACCTTGAAGAAATGTAATAATTGGTTCGACTAGTCGAGGCTCGACTCCTTAGAGAGTGAAAACGGAATGAGGAAGAAAGTGAAATCCCCAATTTTTAAGTGATTCACCGCGATCTATGACTAGTCGTGGATATGCACGACCGGTCGAAGTACGACTGGTCGAGTACTGGCTAAAAATTCAGATTTCTTCCATAATAACCAAAAAATTGAAATTCAAACTAGCAAATATATACACTATGATACAAGTAGGCATAAATAATCATTTTAAAATGCACATGCCACGATCAAATTTCATCTTGTTAAACCTGCTTTTGTTAAGCGGTTTAGTGAAAATGTCAGCGCGTTGATCCTCGGTAGGGATATATTCCAGAGATATAACTTTTTCTTCTACTAATTCCCTAATATAATGAAATCTAATGTCAATATGCTTAGTACGAAAATGCTGAATAGGATTTTTCAAAATATTTATGGCACTGGAATTATCACAATGTAATAACATAGAATCCTGTTTAATTCCATAATCACTTAGCATTTGTTGCATCCAAACAAGCTGCGTACATGCATTACCAGCTGCGATATACTCAGCTTCAGCTATTGAAAGTGATATAGAATTTTGTTTCTTGCTAAACCAGGAAACTAAACAAATTCTGATATAAAAGCAACCACCACTGGTTGATTTTCTATTATCTAGATTACCAGCACAGTCAGCATCCGAGTATCCAGCTAATTGAACATTAGTCTCATGACGATACCAGAGACCGATATTAACAGTACTTGCGACATATCTAATAATCCGCTTGACAGTAGTCAAGTACGATTCTTTTGGATCAGATTGATATCTTGCACAAATACCAACACTTAGAGAAATATCAGGTCTACTAACAGTTAAATATAGTAAACTATCAATCATACTTCAATATAATTTCGGATCTACATTTTTACCTGCAGAATCTTTTGAGAGATTCAAAGTTGTACTCATAGGAGTATCGAAATTCTTACCATTCTTAAATCCAAATCTCTTAATTAGATTCATAGCATACTTAGATTGAGATATGAACATTCCATCAGGTTGTTGCTTTACTTGCAATCCAAAGAAATAATTCAATTTCCCATCCATGCTCATTTCAAACCGAGATTTCATCAAATCTGCAAACTCAATAGTCATGTCAGTACAGGGAGATCCATAAATGATATCATCAACATAGATTTGTACTAATAAGATGTGCTCATTATGTTTTCTAATAAACAGAGTTTTATCAACACATCCCATTTGAAAATTATGGCTTAATAGAAACTTTGTTAGTTTCTCGTACCATGCCCTAGGAGCTTGTTTTAAACCGTAAAGTGCCTTTTTAAGTCGATAAACATGATCGGCATTCTTGGGGTCTTCAAAACCCATTGGTTGTTCAACATAGACTTCCTCATGCAAATCGCCATTTAAAAACACACTTTTTACATCCATTTGATAAATCTTGAACTTTCCAAAACATGCAATGGATATAAAGAGTCTAATTGATTCAAGACGGGCTACTGGTGCAAAGGTTTCATCATAGTCAATACCTTCAATTTAAGTGTAACTTTGTACCACTAACCTAGCCTTATTTCTAATATATTACCAAGCTCATCAGACTTATTTTTGAAAATCCATTTGGTTCCAATGATGTGTTTATCTTTAGGTCTAGGTATGAGATACCAAACATCATTTCTCACAAATTGGTTAAGCTCTTCTTGCATCGCAACAATCCAGTTTTCACCGGCAAGAGCTTCTTTTACGTTAGATGGTTCTATCTGGGATGTAAAACATGCATAATTACATATATCCTCAAGTTGTCTACGAGTACGAACACCAATGAGAGGGTTTCCAAGAATCTGTGTAGTTGGATGATCTTTAACAGTCCTTAGTTCAGAATCAATCTGATTAGATGAAGTATCAGGTTTATCAATTACAAGAATTCATCATTATCTGAACGTGAGACTGGTGTGTTTAAGTGATCATCAATGACCACATTGATGGACTCTTGAATCACACCGGTCCTTTTGTTCAGTACCCTATAAGCACGACTGTTTAAAGAATATCTTAAAAATTTCCCTTCATCACTCTTCGTATCAAACTTTCCCAGATTTTCACGATCTCATAAAATATAGCACTTGCTGCCAAAAATTCGAAAGTATTTGAAAGTAGGCTTTCTATTGAACCATATTTCATAAGCCGTTTTTGTAACGCCCCGATTTCAAAAACCCGAGTACTACACTCGTTTTCGAAAATCCGGGAGTTACAAGTTGGTATCAGAGCTTGAGGTGTACGTGCACCTGGCTTTGGGCACATCACGGCTCCGGTGTTTGATCTGCTCCGACTAATTGTCTTGGGGTTCAGACATAAGGGTCCTAGCCCGGTTTGGGGCGGAGCCAAGGTCCAGGTGGGCCGTATCGTACCCTTCAGGGTTAAGATTGGGCTCGAATGGCGTGATCTGACGGTCAGAAGGGTTTGATATTTGCTTTCTACGGTTAAGTATGTGTCTACAATGCAGAGATGCCTTGTCGGTTATCCGCTGACTTTCGTGGATTGCTTTGAAATAATGCCAACACCAATTGTCTTAAAAATTGATCAGGCTTAAGTCATTCAATCATGTTTACCTTTTTTTTTTCTAATTGGTGTGAAGTGCAAGCTGAGCCTTCAGAGTCGTGACGGATTGTTTCAATGCTGCTTGGGTACTCCTGCCCAGTGCGTGCCAAGTTAAGTCATTAGATTGATGGGTTTCGAGTTTTAAATAATCGTGGGTTTCAAGGTAAACCCGAGCATCAAAGGTACGGGGTGTTACAGTCTACCCCCCTAAAAAAAAAAATTCATCCTCGAAATTACCTGCGGTGTGTCACTGAATAGGTGGGGATATTTTTCCCTAACTTCGGCTTCTCGTTCCCACGTCACCTCTTCTTCTCCATGATGCGACCAAAGAACCTTGACTAATGGTATTGTCTTGGTTCGGAGGACCTGCTCCTTGTGGTCCAAGATGCGGATGGGTTCTTCGGTATAGGAAGCGTCATCGGTGAGTTCAATTTGCTCCCAGCTAACAATGTGTGATTCGTCTGGCATGTATTTCTTCAACATAGACAGGTGGAAGACGTTATGGATACCAGCCAGTGCAGTCGGCAGTGCAAGGCGATATGCCACGACTTCCACACGATCCAAGATTTCAAAAGGTCCGATGAAACGAGGTGCAAGCTTCCCCTTTTGTCCGAACCTCATCAGACCCTTTATAGGCGAGACCTTTAAAAATACGTGATCGCCTCCTGCAAATTCCAGATCGCGTCGTCGATTGTCCGCATAACTTTTCTGTCTGCTCTGTGCAGTGCGTAACTGTTTCTGAAAAACATCGATTACCTGGGTGGTAACCTGGACGAGTTCAGGTCCTAACAAACTTCGCTCTCCTACTTCAGCCCAACACTGCGGGGCTCGACAGGGGCGACCATATAGAGCTTCGTATGGTGCCATGCCTATGCTGGACTGGAAACTGTTATTGTAAGCAAATTCTGCGAGGGCCAAATGGTCATCCCAGTTTCCCTTAAAGTCAAGGGCACAGGCTCTTAACATATCCTCCAGGACCTGATTTACCCTTTCTGTTTGTCCATCTGTCTGGGGGTGAAATGCTGTGCTGAACTTAAGTTCCTTGCCGAGTTCCTCCTGCAATCTTCTCCAAAAGGTGGATGTAAAGCGGGAGTCACGATCTGATATGATCTCCCGAGGCACTCCGTAAGATCGAACGACTTCGCGAACATAGAGCCTTGCCAGATTGTCAGTCGAATCTGTCGTCCGAATAGGAAGAAAGCGAGCAGACTTTGTTAGCCTATCCACAATGACCCAGATCGAGTCATGCTTCCTCTGAGTCCTGGGAAGCCCGACAATGAAGTCCATAGAGATGCTGTCTCATTTCCACTCGGCCACTGGTAGGGGCTGAAGAAGGCCTGCGGGTTTTCGGTGCTCGGCCTTTATCTTCTGACACACCATGCACCTTGCTACGAAACTAACTATGTCCCTTTTCATATTTCTCCACCAGTATTGCCTCTTTATATTGTTGTACATCTTTGTACTCCCCGGATGTATGGCCATTCTGGAGTGGTGTGCTTCTGTCATCACTTCTTTCCTTAAATCTGCATTGTTGGGTACGCACACCCGTCCTTGATATCGAAGGCCGCCATCGCTATCAACCCTCCAGCCTGGTATCTCTTCGCCCTTGCATCTTTCTTTCATCTTGACAAGCCACACATCCTGGTCCTGAGCGGAGATCACATGTCGGACCAAGGTCGGCTCTGCAGTCAGCAACGCCACATACGCATCGGGTTCGTCGAGGGTAAGCTGGATGTCGAAGTCCTGCACGAATTCCATCATCTCCCACTCCTTGATCATTAGAGTGGCCACCAGCTCATGTTTCTTCTTTCGACTCAGCGCATCAGCTACAGAATTCGCTTTACCGGGGTGGTACGAGATATCAAAGTGGAAGTCTTTGAGTGTCTCCATCCACCGGCGCTGGCGCATATTCAAATCTTTCTGTGTAAATATGTATTTCAGGCTCTTGTGATCGCAGAACAACTGAAAATCCTCACCGTATAGGTAGTGCCTCCATATTTTTAAGGCAAAGACTACCGCTGCCAACTCCAGGTCATGAGTCGGGTAGTTCTCTTCGTGCTTCTTCAGTTGGCGGGAGGCATAAGCAATCACTTTGTCATTCTGCATCAGAACACAGCCAAGGCCCATCTTCGAGGCATCGCTATATACCACAAACTTTTCTCCTTCTTGCGGAAGGGTGAGTACTGGTGCAGATGTCAGCCTCATTTTCAGCTCCTGGAAGGCTGTCTCCGTGTTCTCGTCCCATGTGAACCGGGCGTTCTTCTTTGTTAGTTGAGTGAGTGGTCGCGCGATTGGGGAGAATTCCTTGATAAAACGCCTGTAATATCCTGCCATACCTAGATCAGTTTGTGACTACACTCGTTTTCAAAAATCCGGGAGTTACAAGTTGGTATCAGAGCTTGAGGTGTACGTGCACCTGGCTTTGGGCACATCACGGCTCCAGTGTTTGATCTGCTCCGACTAATTGTCTTGGGGTTCAGATATAAGGGTCCTAGCCCGGTTTGGGGCGGAGCCAAGGTCCAGGTGGGCCGTATCGTACCCTTCAGGGTTAAGATTGGGCTCGAATGGCATGATCTGACGGTCAGAAGGGTTTGATATTTGCTTTCTGCGGTTAAGTATGTGTCTACAATGCAGAGATGCCTTGTCGGTTATCCGCTGACTTTCGTGGATTGCTTTGAAATAATGCCAACACCAGTTGTCTTAAAAATTGATCAGGCTTAAGTCATTCAATCATGTTTACCTTTTTTTTTTATTATTATTGGTGTGAAGTGCAAGCTGAGCCTTCAGAGTCGTGGCGGATTGTTTCAATGTTGCTTGGGTACTCCTGCCCAGTGCGTGCCAAGTTAAGTCATTAGATTGATGGGTTTCGAGTTTTAAATAATCGTGGGTTTCAAGGTAAACCCGAGCATCAAAGGTACGGGGTGTTACAGTTTTATTATTACTTTTACTAGTGTAAACCCGATTAATAATATAGCAAGTTGTATTGACTGCTTCAGCCTAAAGATTCTTAGAGAGCTTCATGCTATTCAACATGACATTAGCCATTTCTTGAAGTACTATGTTTTTCCTTTCCACTATACCATTTTGTTGTGGAGTTTTGGGTGCTGAGAATTCATGTAATATTCCCTAGTCGTTCAAGAACTTCTCAAAACCGCTATTCTCAAATTCAGATCCATGATCACTACGAATCTTACTGATTTGAGAACCTTTTTCAGTTTGAATCCTTTTGAGAACTTTTCTTACTTCTTCAAGGGTTCCAGATTTGTCCCTTAAGAAGATTACCCAAGTATATCTGGTAAAGTCATCTACAATTACCAAGATATATTTTTTGCCACCACGACTTTCCGTCCTGGTAGGTCCTACTAGATCCATATGGAGAAGCTCGAGTGGTCTTGATGTGGTATTGGAATTCACCTTTTGTGTGAGTTCCTTGTTTGTTTGTCAATTTGACATTCACCACATATTTTATCTAATTTTCGTAATTTGGGTAAACCTCTTATAAGTTCCCGTTTGCTCAATCTATATAGATTTCGATAGTGTATATGTCCAAGATGTTTGTTCCATAAATCAGTCTCGTCTGTATGGACCATGTAACATGATTGATTAGATGAGCTGGATTCGCTAACAATATAGCAGTTTTCAGAGGTTCTACGTCCAGTTAGTATTACTGAACCCTTGTTGTTTAGAATCTCACAGCTTTGATTAGAAAATCGTACACTATGGTTATTATCACATATTTGAGATATGCTAAGCAAGTTATGTTTCAAACCTTCTATATATAAAACATTTTTAAACAAATGAAAGTTATAGAGATGAACCGTACCTTGACCCATAATCTTGCAGTTGCTGCCATCACCAAATGTGACTGAACCATCAGTCATGTCTTTGAGATCGGTGAACAAACCTTTATCACCAGTCATATACCAGGAGCATCCACTATCTAGGTACCACTTTGAATGGCTTGTTGCTTTGAAAGTGGTGTGAGCAACCAAGCAGGCAACTTTAGGAACCCATTTCAGAACTGTTTTGGGTTTAGGAGTATAGTTGGTCTTCTTCTGTCTGTTGTTGTAAGAATGACCTACTGAGTTAGATTTTAAGAGCTCCTTGAGTAAATCAACTATCTTTTCAGCAAGAGGGTTTCAGTTCTGATTTTTAAAATTAACATGGCTGCTTTTAGGTTTTTGAAAAGTTTTAGAAATACCTTGGTAAGTACTTTTCCCTTTTTAGTTTGAGGACTCTCCTTTCAAAAACTTGGGAGAAGTATACTTTTGTTTAGAAGATATATTCTTATCATAGCCCAACCCGGATCGATCGCCACATTTTCTTGATCCGAATAATAATTTTTCTAACTTTGGATCACCTTGAGCATATCTCCATGTGTCCTTTAAACTTAGAAGAGAAGATACTTCATTTTTAAGTTTCTCATTTTTAGATTTCAGATTTTCAATCAGAGAGGTTTTGAATTCTAAATCGCATTTTGATTTTTCAAAATAATCTAAAATTTGGGATTTTTCTAAAACAAGTGATTTAAAACATTCTTTGAGTTTAAAATTTTTTTTCCTTTTGAAGTTTAAGTTTGACAGCAATTTTACAACTTTCCTTATATAGGGCGTTATAAGCATCTTGAAGATCTTCTTCATTTTCACATTCACTGTTCAGATTTTCTTCACTTGTTGAATACATTATCTGAGAATGTGAATTTGGCTAGAGTCATAAGGGCTTTAACTTCATTGCCCGACTCAGTTTCAAAATCTTCTAATTCAGAAGAAGCTTCAGAATCAGATGATTCATCCCATGTAGCCAACATACCCTTTCTTTTTGGTTTGTCCTTTTTAGGACATTTGTTTGCTAAGTGTCCATACTCTTGGCAGTTGTAACATTGACTATCTTTCAAAGACTTCCAATTTTTGGATCTAGGTTTAGATATTTTCTTATCATTTGATTTTTGAAGATCTACCATTTTCTTGCTTTTGAAAATCTTGTAAAATTTCTTTGCTAAAAGAGCCATATCGTCTTCAGAATTTTCTGAATCCGAGTTTTCTTGAGAAATACCTTTAGTAGATTTGAGAGCAATGGATTTACTTTTAGGAGCTTTAAAGTTTAACTCATAAGTCTGTAAAGATCCAACTAATTCCTCAACCTTCATATTATCCGTATCACGAAGTTCCTGGATTGCGGTTACTTTAGAATTGAACCGTTCAGGAAGTGAGCATAGTATTTTAGCAAATATCTTGCTTTCTGGGATCTTATCACCTAGACTCCACATAGAGTTTACAATGTCACTCAATCTAGTATAGAAGTCTATGAATATTTCATTTTCTTCCATACGTATTTCCTCAGATTTAGTTGTGAGGATTTGTATCTTAGATTTCTTGACAATTAATGTACCCTCGTGTGTCATTTCCAATATATCCCAAGCTTGTTTTACAGAATCATAGGATATAATTCTTTTGAATTCATCCGGTGATAGTGCACAAGTAATTACATTTAGTGCTTTAGCATTTGTACTACTCTCACTTTTCAGAAGTGTGGTCCAAGAAAAATAAGCCGTTATTTTTATGGTTTTTGAACCATCAACACCAGTTATTCAGTGGTAGGAGGGGTCCAACCATTCACTGTGGCTAGCCACACACTTTCATTTATGGATTTGAGGAAGATCCTCATCCTGGCTTTCCAATAGGCATTATTGGAGCCATCGAAAGGTGGAGGCCTAGTGACTGATAGGCTATCAAAATTTGACATATTATATATATATAGTTTAGATCGTTAGCTCAGGAAATAAATCTAAATATAAAGCTATAAGAATGAGCTATTAGGCTCTGATACCACTTAAAATGGCCAAGCTATATGTCCTAGGGGGGGGTGAATAGGACTATGCCAAATTAAATAAAAGATACAGCGGAATAAAGAATAAGAATTTAAATCATTAAACTTGAATTGCAGTATAGGAATGGAAAGCAATCAAAAATTGTTCTAAGGACAACCTTACACCAAAAAACCAAAGTTTATGGTAGGACAACCTTATTTCTAGAACAAATATAGAAACAGAAGCTCAAACTAATAAAGTAATAGTAAGCGATAAATTGCAGAAATATAAATCTAACTATTACAACATTCACCACTGAGCTTGAAATGAAATGATTACAACATTCACATCCACATATACATCCCACACTGAATAATTAAAGATATGAAATGAAAATCAAACAACCACAAAATACAAGGGATTATAGTGGTTCGCCTGTGTGTACACCAACTGCTCAACAACAGCCACAACACTACTCCACTCCTAATATCCTCACACAGGGGATATTAGCGTTCACTATCAAAAATAGGTTTTCCCAGGTTCACCTAAAAACCTTCACAATTGTATCTTTATCTGTGGGCTGACATAATTAAAAAAACCCCACTTCTGAGTTTTCTGGCTCTCCTCAGATGACTAATACAATGAGATTTTTCTGGCAAATCTCAAAAAAAAACCAAACAGAATTTACAACAAACGTAAAATACCTGATTATCTCCTTTGTTGTAGCAGGCCGGAAGAACCAAATTGGAGAAGAGATTTGAATGTCAAAAATCAATGTCCAATACTCACTTTATAATGGTTTTAGGTTCTAATAGATTTTAAATTAAAAACAATGGGCTAGCTTTAATTGATTTTGATTCCAAAAGAAGGAAAACAACAATTCCTCTTTTCATATAAGATTGGAATGCTACAAACAAAATCAATCAAATAAAGCTAAAGAAAGAGAATATTAAATAAGCACACTTAGCTTTGATGGAGCACAAAACTATCTTTCAGAAGACCGAATTAGATTAGCTTGAATTAATTAAATTCTTCTGAGATTCGTGCTCTATTTATAGGTGAGCAAATCACGTCTTCGACTGGTCTAAGGAGCTCTTCGACTGGTCGTAGAAACAACAAGATATTTAAAAATTCGGGCGCGATAAGATTTGACCGTTTCACGACTGGTCGAAGGTATCCTTCGACTGGTGGTAGGTCTCCTTCGACTGGTCGTAGGTTTCCTTCGACTGGTCGTAGGATCCGAATTTCAGCGCTAGACTTTGAGTCGTAGGTTTACGACTGGTCTTAGATGCAGTCGACACTGTTCCTTCGACTAGTCGAACAGACCCCAGGACTAGTTGAAGCCTAATAGAAAATATCTGAATTTTGTAACAAACTTACGACTGATCCAGGAATTTATTAGACAGGTCGAAGCAGTGCTAGGACTAGTCGAACAAAGTCTAGGACTAGTCTTAGAACTGACCAAACTCACGTAATTCAAACATATGACTTATGTATCCAAAATGGCCTACTCTAAAGGTCAACCTAAGGTCAGTCAAACCTCAATCATGAAGTAGGACATTGAAACTTAAGGACAAATGACCTTTGAAAGTAGTAAACCTTGAAATCTTGTTGTAGCTAATCCTTGAAAGTATTGAGTTCTTTATGATCGAACTTGTAAGCTTCTTGACATCTTGCAATGTCTTGACTTGAGAGCAATACTTGTCAATCACAGTTGAATTTGAGTAGAACTTTCTTCTTTACACTTGTGAGCATTTCTTGTTCATCAAGGTTGATCTTGAGTGGATCTTTGTTTAATCTTGAGTAGAGCTTCACATAGCAAGTTACATTTCAGTGTCTTTGGCACCATAAATTTGACAACAGAAAGGGATATAAACTATAGCACTTACAATCTCCCCCTTTGTCAAATTAGTGACAAAACACACTACCAAGATATGTTTACAGAACACAGAATATCTGAGTAACAAATCATGCATAGAATACAGAATATCTGAGTAACGAATCATGCACCAGTTGTCATCAACTGGCACAGTTAATATGGACCTGCAAATATGCAAATATTCAACATATCCATTCTCCATACATGTCTTTATAAGACATACAAAACTCCCCCTGAATAAAACATATCCAAATGAGTGAAATATATCCAATCTCCCCTTTTTTGTCATAAGAGGACAAAGGAAAACAAGGAACAGATAGACAAGATAGGAGATAAAAGCATAATTAACTCACAGAAATTAAATATTGAGTTTAAGCAAAGCTAACACCATAGTAGTAAAGTAGGATATAATGACACTATTCTGCGATAATACAAGTACCATATGAAATTGTGTTTGTAGCGTAATGGGATTACCACTGCTGCACTTTGCGAAAGCTTGGCGGAGCTAAGGAATAAATGCTAGTCCTAAAGGGGGGTGATTAGGACCTATTTAAAATAATAATTTCCCAACTTAAATTAATTAACAATTAAACTAAGCAAGACAATTTAACTCTAAGGCTTCCAAGCCCATAGAGGGTCCAATCACATAGACTACAAATGATATGCAAAGAAGCAATTAGTCTATATCAATATAGTGTATATGTGTGTGTGGAATGTACTACCTATCAATCACTAAGCATTCATCTAATCATGCAAGCATAATGTAAAACATTTAAACTTATAAGTATAATTAAATAATTGCAAAAAAGACAATTCCAAACACAATCATATGTAGTGGTTCGACTACTTGCCTACTCCACTCTCAGTGGATGCACTTAACCCATCAATATACCGCATTTCACTATCAGAGGTTTTAAATCAGGTTCAGCTCCTAACCTTTACATCCCTACACAAGGACTTTAAGATTTAGGCTCTACTCTCGAGCCAATGTTTTAAACAAGAACCTGGAGATTTAGGCCCTATGCAAGAGACAAAGTCCTATATAAGAACCTGAAAATTTAAGTTATACTCCCAAGCCAAGATCTTACGCAAGAACCCAATGGTTTAAGCCTTACACAAAAACCAAGGTCCTACACAAGAACCTGAAATTTAGGCCCTACACAAAGGCTAAGGTCCTACACAAGAATCTAGTTTGAGTTTGGGTTTACAAACTCTTACCCTCAATCCGACAAAAGGAAAGAGAGTAAACTTGGACTCTTACAATTGACAACTTACTTGTCGAATTGACTCCCTTTCGTAGTGCCTTCTTGGGTTGCTTGATCTCCGCTCTCCCATGCTTCAATTAGCTCCCCGATGCTCCCTCGATTGTGATGCCACTTCTTGACCAAGGTTTTAGCTCCAAGATTAAAATCAAATTGCATGTGATGCTCCTCCGAGGTGAACAAGGTGATGAGAGGTTGGTTAAATCTCCTATAACAAGTGGAAAGTTGTTTTCCTAAGGGATTCACCTATATGGGTCTCTTAAACGATTTGGACAATCGTTTATCAAGATATCTTAAGTTCAATCTCTAGAAAATGAAAGGGTTCAAGCATATTTTCAATGTAGAGGTTGGAATCCTCATATGAGTGTGAATATCAAGGAAGAGTGCTTAGAACACCATGGAATAGAGTCTTAAGATGAGGGTATGAATATGGAATCACTCTACCTTCTGTTACTCCAAAAACCCATAAAAGTACCCAAGAATTGAATGCCCTCTATAAAAAGTTCGAGTTCTAACAATAAAAAATGAGCAAAAAATGGCTTTGTCGATGTCATCGAAGATTTCCCGATGTCATCGAACAATCCAGACAATATATGATGATTTCTTGCTAGGCATATCTAGACCAATTTCGATATTATCGAACTTAACCTTTGATGTCATCGAAGGTGTTCTCGATGCCATCGAGAAAGTCAGAGAAATAATCCAAATTCTTGCTGGACAATTTAGACTCTCAATCGATGTCATCGATTACCCTTCGATGCCATCGAGAAAGACAGGAAAAAATTCAATTGGTTGCTGGACAATTCCGACTCTCTATTGATGTCATTAAGTTGTCCTTCGATGTCATCGAAGGTGCTTCGATGGCAGCTCCAAAAGTCTATCGGGGTATGTGCATTATAGTTACTCCATCAACTTTAAGAGTATCATTAGTAGATCTGAGGACTTTATAGCCTCATATAGAGCACCTAATAGTTAAATTTGATGATTAAAGCCTCAATTGTGTCTTTTGTTTTGGAACCTGTTGAGGTCAAAATCTAGATCGCCTTCCACTCCTTGGGTGGACCCTGGTCCTGCACGAAAAGGTGAGCAAAGGAAACCCCGGCTTAGCTGAGGGACCCTCCGATGCCTAAGTCAGGGCAAGGGAATCGGGGTCCAAGTAAAATTGTAGAGGGAGAGCGTCAGATCTTGCGTACCTGTAGCAATGGGGTCCCAATGTATTTATACCTGACTGTCGAATAATCTAGGTCCATTAATCACGGCACGATTCACTCAATCAGGGAGATTTTCAGATCGTGGAGATATGTGCGCAATCCAAGGATCGTGTAATATATCGTGCGTATCATGCATATCTACGGGCGAAGTAATCTACCACGTCCATTTATAGTAATTTCTAAGTTCGGCTTGAGGAACGCCCGCCTCGGAATGTGGAGTCGGCTCGGACCTCTGGGCAGGTAGGTTCCAATCAGAGTGGTTATAGATCTTTATCGAATACCGTCCGGTCTTGTGATCTGAGCCGAGTTACTAGTTATCCGTCCGATCAGCTCAATATGGCATCAGGCCACGGAATTATAATGATCTCGGATCTTCCCATAACAGAAGCCCCCTACTCTTTGAGGTCTGCAAAGGGCTCAGAGAGTAAACACATGGAAGATCAAATGCCTCATCCACCGGTTCTCCCGAGCATGCCAAAGTTGTTACGTTTTGAAACTTCACGTCCTTAGGGCTTCCCGCCCACGGGTCTATGCGCAATGGACGCGTGGCAACAGTTACGATTTCGAATTATTATTCTCCTATGATCTGTTGCCACATGTACTTGGAATAGTGCGTTGGATGGAACCTTTCATTATTCGGGCATCGTTTCACTTACCCGAAGCATGCCGATTGATGTCAGAAGTATCCCGCCCGACAGAGCCCGAGCCAATGGTGCATGGCCACATCAGCTCCGAGGTCGGCCCACAACGATTGGACTACGGCTCATTATAGGTAATTAATGCGAAGTTTTGGCAGGGTTTATATAAACTGTCCTTCGAAGATTTCGGCCCACTTCTACGCTATGTTTTAAGCCGATATCGGAGGAGGCGATTTTCGGCGAAGGCGATTCCAACCACTCAGGGTTTTCCGTTAGGCGATTCCGACCGATTGAGTAGTTCCAATAGAAGCGATTCTCTGTGATCGTCTGGTGAGTCTCCTTGCGTCCCTTTGCATTTCTTTTTCCTTACTTAAGATGTCATCCGACCTGGAGACCGTGCGGGACTATGGTGACGACTCCGAATCGGAGAGTTCTAGCAACGGGAGAGGGGCCTCTAAAGGCCCATACGAAGTTGTGCCCTTATACCCTCCGCCCCAAAAGAAGAAGGAGATTGGGGCTAGGACTCGTAGAGCTAGCAGAAAGAAGTCCGCTCGGGCCCCCCGGCCACCACCACCGAGGCCACTGAAATGCCAGCAAGTGAGCGGACTTCGGAGGTTGTCCCTGGAGGCTCCGTACTATCGGAGTCTCAAATAGAATGGATCCGTTCGGAGTTTCAAATCCCAAATTTTGTCCAGATAAGGGCCCCTGGGCCCCTTGATACCATTGGTGCGCCTACTGAGGGGGAAGTCGCTATTTTTCTCTGTGTGCTACACTGTGAGGTCCAACTTCCTCTGAACCCCTTCATCCGAGACATGACAGCCTACCTTGGATTGGCTCCTGGGCAATTAGTCCCCAATGCTTGGAGGGTGCTCATTTCAGCCTTCATCATCTAGCGGCAAGTCGGGAATTCAGAGCTGACCCCAGCAGAATTGATGGGCTTATACCTGGTCAAGCACGACAGCAACGAACAATGGTACTATTTCGCGACCCGAGGCAGCAATGGGTCAGGGCTGGTTATGAATCTTTCGTCCTCCAACAAAGACTGGAAGAATAAATGGTTCTAGGCTGCGGGCAAATGGGAGGCACCTGTGGCCGAAGTCGGGACTCTAACGACTCAGGTTCCGACCTAATTTTCAAAACCAGGTCAGACCAGTTAATTTCCTTTGTCTTTATACTTTCCTCTATCAGGTCGGTGGGACTGAAACCTTTGTTCTTTATCTTGGTAGACTTCCCTAGAGGCACGCCCCACCTCGACTCGGACCAGAAAAACCGAATTTCTAAGGCAAAGGCCCGATCGGGCGAGCTTCACTCCTAGTCAGATCTGATCACTGCCGCCAACCTTCATTGGTCTGGGTTGTACAAGTCCTGACCTCTCCCGACATCTTTTAGTAAGTTTTCCTTCTATTTATTTTGGTGGGTTCGAACTTATCCTTTTAACTGTTAATTCGTCGTTCTCTATGTAGGTATGGCCGAGGCATCTGGTTCACGGAAGAGGAAAGCAGCCCCGACGGCGGAGGAATTGTTGAGGCCCTATTCCCAAACGAAGACCACCGTTCGGTGGAGGCACGCAACTTTTCGTGGAGAAGGTCCCTCAAGTCCGGATACTGCGGCTACGATTCCAACTACGGTCGTGGCTATGACTCCAACTACGGCCTTAGTTTCTGTCACAATAGCTCCGACTACAGCACCTGCTGAGGTTCAAGTCCCAGCAGTCATTGTTCCCACTCCAGCGACCATAACTCCTTCCTTTCCACCCAATGTCGATCCTCCCATCGGGGAGGCTCTTCCATCGGCCCCTGCATCGCTATCCCTTCATCATCCAAGCGGGAGGAGGTCGTTCGGATGACTGATGCCATGATTACTCCTCCTGAGGCCGGAGACAATCTTGGGGCCGAGGCTCAGGCCTCAGCCGGTAGCGGGACCGGGTTCGCGGAAGCAGCAGGCTCGGCTCAGGTGGGGATGAGCGGCGGGAAGTTCGAGCCAGGTTACCACCTGTCTCGTCTGACGCCCTGGGCTGCCAAACATGCCCTAGAGGAAGGCATAGCCCGTCTTCTCGACAAGTCGGATAGCTCCTTTTTGAATGACATGGCTTCCGTCTTCTATACGGTATTTTCTGCCACTCTTTTGCTCCTTAATTTCTATTTCTTTTGAGTATCTCATTTTCTCAGTTTTTTTTTAGTCTGTCCCGAAGCTCCTTTCGGCTCGGGAGAGGGCGAGGGAGTCGAAAAAATGGGAAGCTGAGGTGGAGGCCCTCAAGGCCCAAGTGGGGGTCCTGCGGGATGAAGGCACCTTCTCCGGCTCGAGCAGGGTGAACTGCGTCGGTAGCTTGAAGACGGAAAGCCAAGGAGCTTCAGCTACAGGGGGTTGTGACTGACCTCGAAGCAAGGGAGTTGCGACTACAAGGGGTTGCAGATGACTTTAAAGCTCGATGGGATGCTACGACCGCCGAGCTGACCCTGGCCTGGGCCCATACGGACTCGCTGGTCCAGGAGAATTCTCAACTAGGCGGGGCTCTCGAACGAGTTAAGGTCGAGGCAGTAGAAGAGTAGGCCCGAGCCGTCGTTCAGGAGAGGGAAGCTCAACGGGCTGAGGATAAAGTTTCTCTTGCTGAGGCAGTAGCTACAGCGGTAGTAGCTTTTAAAACATCCAAATAGAGAGACTTTATTTGATTAACGTCCAAATAGAGAGGTTTTAAAAGGCGGTCTCGATGTAATCAAATATGCTGAGGCGGCCAAGTTCTATGACCGCGGCTATGACGATTACATCGAGACGGTCCTAGACTTATATCCGGACCTTAACCTCGACTCTTTGTTGCCCGAAGAAGCTGGAGAGATGCCTGAAGACGGAGTCTCCCCGGATCAGGCCCCAGACGCCTAAGCTCCCCCCCCCCCCCCCGCATAGCTCAGATTACTTTTCTCTCTCTCTCTCTCTCTCTCTCTCTTTGAACTGGTTGAAACTCCTCTTTTTGGTTACTTTTTTGACCTTCTAATGAGGGTCCATGAATTATGTTTTTTGGCCCTCTAGAAAGGGCGTATGAATGATGGCTTTTCCTTATGCGTTGATTTCTAATTGGTTTTTTCGAATGTTGACTGTAGACCACTTGATTGTTGAACTGATAGGTTGATTTTTTTCAAGGCATGGCCGAGCCGACCCATTGGCCGGTCAGTCCCCTTCCAATGTTGCCTCTTGGCGTTGAGGTTTTCATAACCTGTTTGTTAAGTCCGAACCCTTAAGAGGTTGGCCCGTCCCACAAGTGGCGAGAACCTTCCGCTCCACCAGTTAGTTCGTGAGCCGACTCTTATGTTGGAAGAGTCGGGTCAGTTTTTTTGTTGGCTTTACCCCTGACTTAGAGGGGATGCCATGTAGAATTTTTGTGGGATAATGCACTAACCCCTTATTTAAGGGATTAGTTCATTAAGTCTGGCCCTGCATGTGAGAGGTAGCTTTTGCTCAGTAGATAATTCGTTCGTGTAGACGCAAAGAAGCGAATTTTGTTAAGAGCCTTAAAGCTTGTCGCTCGGAGGGTACATTTCGCTGAGGGCCTAAAAGGCTTATCGTCCGGAGACGTACATTTATTGAGAGCCTAAGGCTAGTCCGTCATGGGTAATAAACTTTCAGATGCTCGGCATTCCAGGGGTGGGGGAGCTGACGACCCTCGAGGTCTTCTAGATGGTAGGAGCCTGGTTTAGTTGACCGGACGACCCGATAAGGCCCTTCCCAGTTCGGTCCGAGTGTCCCAACCCCCAGCTCAGCGGTATTCTGGAATACCTGACGGAGGACCAAGTCCCATGATCGAAACCACCTGGTCTTGACCTTCGAATTGTAAAATCATGCCTTGTTGATGTCGAGCAGCGACTCAGAGCCTCGAGATATCCCTAACCTCTTCGAGCATATCCACGTTGGCTGCAACCTGCTCGAAACTCCAATTTTCTTGGTAGTTTTCAACTCGAGCTGTAGGGAGACCGATTTCAACTGGCACCATTACCTCCGAGCCATAGGAGAGTGAGAATGGAGTCTCTCCCGTTGAGGACTGGGTTGTGGTCCTATAGGCCCAGAGGACGAACAGAAGTTCTTCGGCCCAGCTACCTTTTGCCTTTTCCAACTTTATCTTAAGATGGTGTTTGATGACTTTGTTGACTGCCTCTACTTGTCCGTTCGACTGGGGGTGTCGGGGAGAAGAGTATGCATTCCTGATGCCGAGTCCTCGACACATGCTTCAAAATTTGTCGTTGTTGAACTGCCGGCCATTGTCTGATACGATGGTGCGCGGAATCTCGAACCGGCAGATAATGTTTTTCTAGACAAAGTTAATCACCTTCTGCTTAGTGATTTTGGCAACAGGCTCGGCCTCGGCCCATTTGGTGAAAGTAGTCAACGACAACAATAGCGAACTTGACTTGTCCTTTTCCTGTAGGTAGAGGGCTGATAATGTCGATTCCCGATTGAGCGAACAGCCAGGGGCTGCTCATAAGGGTCATTTCTTCAGCGGGCTGCCTCGGCACCGCCGTAAAGCGCTAACATTTATCGCATTTTCGAACGTAGTCCTTGGCGTCCTCCCTAATAATAGGCCAGAAGTACCCTTGCCTGAGTATCTTCAGGGCCAAGGCCCGACTGCCGGAATGATTTCTGCAGATTCCTTCATGAATCTCTCGTATGACATATTCTGCCTCATCGAACCGAAGACACCCGAGGTAGGGCTGGGAATGTCCCTTCTTATACAATATACCATCTAGGATGATATATCGGGCTGCTCAGACTCTTAGCCGCTTGGCTTCCAGCCTGTCCAAAGGGATCTCGCTTGACGTGAGATAATTAAAGATCGGGTCAATCCAACTCGGACTTGCTCGAACTGGATTGACTTCTTTCTCCTCGTTGTTGATGCTTGGTCGCTCTATGAATTTGAGGGGGATGATTCGTGAGATCTTCCCTTCCTCAGCTGAGACGAGACGTGTTAGGGCGTCGGACCATAAATTTTCCACTCTCGAAATTTGATGGATAGTGCAATTCCAAAACCTTTCGATTAATTTCCTCGCCTCGTCGATATAAGTAATCATCCTTGTTTCCTTAGCCTCATACTCGGTAGAGATGTGATTTACTACCAACTGATAATCACATCGGACCTGAAGGGATTGGACATAGACTTGCTGCCAATCTGAGTCCGGCCAGTAAAGCTTCACAATCTGCCTTATTGTTTGAGGCCTTGAACCCCAGTCTGATTGCATATTGAATTGTTGTGGAGTCAGCCGTGATCAGGACAATCCCGGCCCCGACCCCTTTGACATTGGATGACCCGTCCACATAGAGAACCCATCCTGGGTCCGATACCATTTTTTGGTCACCCGGAGGAGCGGGCGGACTTGCTTCAACTTCAGTATTGATTTCTCCGGTGCTCGAAGTAGTGAATTCGACAATGAAGTCGACTACGGCTTGGCCTTTGGCTGCCATTTTCGGATGAAACTGAATGTCAAACTCACCTAGTTCGATGGCCCACTTTGTCATCCGCCCCCACACCTCGGGTCTCTGAAGTATTTATCTGAGGAGGAGTCTGTCAACACGATCACGGAATGAGCTTAAAAGTATGGGCGCAACCTCCGAGCTGAAACAACGATACTAAGTGTTAACTTTTCCAGGGGCGACTATGTCATGCCCCAAACTCGGAAACCGGGCTCACAAAATTCTCGATCGCCGAATCCGGCGTCGACAACCTCCGTAGAACCCCATTCTCGACTCCTAGCGCCAATACACCAGGTTCCAATCCTGGGATGCTACAAGGAGGATTTTCAACATCAGTTTAATTCGTAATAAGCATAACCAAAGGAATAACCCACAAACAAAACCAAAAACTCCATTACATTTCCACTATGATAAAAAACTTTACAAGTACAATGAGCATAAAGGAAAATACAATGATGATAAACAAAAAGCTCCAAAATGATCTGCTCTGTGCTCTTGCCTCAACGCTACTGCGTCCAACGTCACCTGCACGCAACGGTCGTGCATAAGCTTATGGAAAGCTTAGCTTAGAGGTGTGTGAAGTGTGTGCACAAGGTAGTAATGCAGATATGCAGTTCAGAGTAATGTGAAAAATGCTGATGAATCCATGAATACCACTAGTCGTACCAAGGCTATGCGATGTAAGGCATGAATGATGTCGGCCATACCAACGCCATGCGATGCGAAATGCAACTCAAACATACAAATCCTCATCTAAGTCGACATATCAGTACAACTCATCTCTGGAATATAACCAGGGTCTAGCACACTTCAACCATATTGTCGCCCCATCGGCGCAACAAGGTGAGTGAAAAAGACCTCACTATCCGCCTGTCAATATCGGGCTCGGCTCGTCGATAGCGGATCCATTCCTTGAGCCGGTCAAACTCAGCCTAGCATTGCCCCCTCCTCTTGGGTGGGTAAGGCCGCACCTCCTTCCAACTGACCACGACATAATGAAAAGCGCAGCCATCTGGTAATCGGCACTCGGTGCTCCTGCATCCACTCGGTCTAGACATTGGAGCAACCTTTTGGTACCATAAGGGTTTAGAGACTTTCACCCAGGGATATCTATAGCACCCCATGTAGAACAAGATTTCTGGTATCCAATCCTGCCAACCACGATACGCCTATGGAGGTTACGGCCCTGATGTCGCTAGGGCGTACAGTAACCATATCACACAATGCGAATGCATGAATCACACTATCCAGTCATGCAGCAATCCTGCGCGTATTGTGCGCTCATGTAGGGCAACACCGCCTATCCGGGAACCCCTAAACAATCTGCCCGAAGGCATATGCTATGATCAGTCACTTCTCATATCAAGCATACATATAATGCGTATGATCATGAATTATGAAACTATACTAAACATGTTATATGGTAATGGATGTTGTTCATAATGAAGATGGGCCTAGACGGCCTACAAGTATGGGTCTACCAATGGGACCTAGGGAGAGTCATAATGCGGACATTTAACCAACATTATTCTTTAATGTGGACGTCAAACCAACATTGCTCCCAAGGCACGGCTGACAAAAACATCGTCACATACATCATGGTGGAATCTCACATAGCAATGAGCCTCATGTACATCAACTCGGGCCGTGCCAATGGGTTTCATGTGCATCAATCGAGCCCACCCTCATATATTTTAAGATCCAACCTATTCCTAAGTTAACATAGCAAATGAAAATAAATATTAGCTTAATTGGGAACTACTGTAGCCCTTAACAGTTTGAACGGTGGATGACACGGTCCACTATTTAATGGTGGGGTCCACTGAACTTTAGATCTGGCTCACCACTATTTTTCCATGTTGTAAAAATGATCTCACAATTGATTAGATGGCATGGATACAACACATGCATCATGGTGGACCTCACCATTCAAATAGTGGATGGTGTCGATATACATCGATGTGGGGCCTGCGAGCTTGCTGCTAATAAAGGAGCAGCTGGATGGCTGCTGCATAGGTAGTTGGCTGCACTTAGGAAGGCAAAGGTGGGTCCCACGTAGGGCCCACCACCAAGACAGATGGACGGCATGTACAAAACACATACATTATGTGGGGCCTACAACCCACTTATGTTACAGGGAGAGAGATAGAGAGAGATGTAGAGAGATGTAGAGAGAGAGAGAGATGTAGAGAACGTGAGAGGGCAGCGACATGCCCCCTCCTTTTTTCTTTTTTTTCTTTTTTTTTTCTTTTTGCTGAAACAATCAGAGGTGGGTCTCATGTAGGGCCCACCACCTTAGTATATATATTATTTATATAATATAGTATAATATATTATATATATGGGAAAAGGTACCAGGAGCTCGAGCTGACGGTGAGCTCCACTGAGGTCGAGCTGTGTGAGCCCCACCGTTGATGTTGCCAAACATCTAACCCGTCGGTCAGAAGCACCACTCCAGTGTGGGCCTAGGTCTCAAAAATCAAGTCAATCCGTAACTTGTGTGGGCCACGCCGGATATAACAGTTGAGAGGGCTACCCTCCATTTAAAACATTCATAATCATTTATTGGGACCACCGAGATGGGGTCCACAAATCTAGCCCACCCTTCGTGGGTGTCCCACTTGAATGAAGGGTCAGCCCAAGTTTCAGCCACATCCAAAAACTAAGGTGGGCCCCACGTGGAGGCCACCCCTACTAAGGGTCGATGCCAAGACCTCATGTGTTGCAACGAGGTATCTTTCACATAGTCTGCTAGTTGAGCTAATGGACTAGGTGGGTCCCAGCGTCCTTGGACGGTGGAAGCACCACACGCTTGTGATGGTGCGGCCCATCAAAATGGATGGACGGTGTGGAAGGGTCCCATGGACCCCACACCCTGCACACACCTCATGCCAGTACACACCCCATGTCGGTGCATCCTCTGTCAGTTAACACTTCACTGTTAGTACACCCCAACGTCAGTGCTCCCTCCACTGGTAACGGACGGTGCAGGTTTGCACCCCATCAAGGTGGGTCCCACATGGACCACCTATTTTGAATCAGCCTGCTATTTGTGTTTCCCTTTCATCCGGGCCTGTGTGACCGTCCGATCATGCAGGCACCAAACAGGGGTCAAGGTGGCCCACCAAAATGGATGGCTTGGGTAAAATGCACACATCATGGATGGGCCATGATCATGAAAGAGAGAGAGAGAGAGAGAGAGAGAGAGAGAGAAAGAGAGAAGAGGGAAGAGACATCGGCGAGGATGGAGGGGCCCCGCCACTATGGGCCCCTCTTTTATACAAAACCTATGTCAAGGTGGGTCCCACTACATGTGGCCCTTACATCAAACAATGGATGAAAACAAAATCCAAAAATCACCCACCGGCTTCTTCTTGCACCCTAGGCTTCCTTAGCTCCTTAGCTTTGATTCCAACAGAGGGGATGAAGTTTGGATGGTTGAGATGGAAGATGAAGGGGTAAGAAAAGTGGGCCACACTTGTGGCTCTCTTGGAGGGGAAAAGCTTGGACGTATGGTGGTTTGCTTGGAATGAGATTTGGAAATGAGAGAGAGAGAGAGAGAGAGAGAGAGAGAGTGTGACTTGTAAAGGGAGAGAGAGATGGGTGATGGATGTTTGATGTGGTGAGTGATGGGTGTGTAAGGGACTTTTTAACTTTTGGGGTAAAAGGTGTAAGAAAGGCATGGGTGGTGTAAGAAATTCTTGACTTTAGGGGTTGCTGGGGAAGGGTGAGAGGTGATGTGTACTTCACATGATGGGATTGATTGATGGATGATTGATGTGACATCTTATAGAGATTCTCTTGGGTTTTGTAACGCACGACGTTTTCCTCGCACCAAACACTGGCCCACATCTCTTAGTCAGAGTATCGCCTCGGCGCGCGAGTCGTGGCATCGGAACCGCGGCGACGGTATGGTTGCAAAGGTACTAGTCTTAGGTTGAATCGATTTAGGTGGAGGACGTGTGAATCAGAGTCGCGTGCAAATATCGGTTAAGGGTCGAAGGTTGCCGAAATTTGACCGGGAAGACCACGGAAGTCTACGGAACGGTACGGTCTAGGATACGGGTCTTACAGACTATCTTGTTTCTACTGGTACCATGGCCTTACTTATGTAATAAACAGGGTGCTGTTTACCTCCGACCTCCCTGATCAGGGCCGAGCTGACGGCCGAGGCTGAGACTGCGAGGTAGAGAAATAGGGGCTCACCTTCTTCAGGTTTGGGTAGTAGAGGGGGTGAACCAAGGTACCGTTTCAGTTGCTGGAAGGCTTGCTCGCATTCTGATGTCCACCCAGCCTTCTTGTGACCTTTCAACTGTTGGAAGAAAGGGAGGCATTTATCCGTTGCTCTGGATATGAAACGTCCGAATGCTGCAACTCACCCCGTAAGGCATTGTATTTCTTTGACAGTCCGAGGCGAACTCATGTCGAGGAGTGCTTTGATTTTGTCGGGGTTCACCTCGATACCTCTCTGACTAACTTGAAAACCAAGGAATTTTCCTGAACCGACACTAAAAGTGCACTTAGTCGGATTCAGCTTCATCTAGTATTCTCGAAGGACGACAAACATTTCTCCGAGATCCGTCAGGTGATTGGACGCTTTGATACTTTTCACTAATATGTCGTCAACATACACTTCCATGGTGCGTCTGATCTGTTTGGAGAACATCTGATTCACTAGCCTTTGATACTTGGCCCCAGCATTTTTTAGGCCAAATGGTATGACCCGGTAACAGTAGAGTCCCTTGTTTGTGACAAAGGTAGTCTTCTGCCTATTTAGGGGGTGCATTGCAATCTGATTATATCCAAAATATGCATCCAGAAAAGAGAGCAATTCATGTCCCGCTGTGTTGTCCACCAGCTGATCGATCCGAGGCAACGGGAAACTATCTTTCGGACAAGCTTTGTTCAGATCCGAGTAATCCACGCAGACCCGCCACTTCTCATTGGATTTCTTCATGAGGACCACATTTGCGATACAATCGGGATAATACAACTTCTCTATAAACCCTGCGTTGAGCAAAACAGAGACATCGTCGGTTATTGCTTCGTATCGCTCGACATCGAATGACCTTCTTGTCTGCTTGGCAGGTTTGTGATCTGGATCCACATTCAGCCTGTGGACCATGACTTCCAGAGAAATTTCGGGCATATCTTGGTGGGACCATGCAAAGACACCCATATGTTGTCGCAGAAATGTTAAAATTTCAATCCGTTGCGCAGGATTCAGTGATGTTCTGAGCTGAACGATTCTACTCGGATCGGCTTCATCAAGCGGCACTTTCTCCAGATCCTCCACGGATGAGCCTTCCGCGGGCCCTCGGGGGTCTAGAACGTTGATGGTGAGTGCTTGCTTAACCGACCCCTTCTTTACCGCCACTACGTAACATCTCTGAGCCTCTCGCTGATTGCCTCAGAGGTGGCCTATCCCACCCTCGGCGAGAAATTTCATCATCAGGTGATATGTGGAGACGACTGCTCTCATTACGTTAAGAGAAGGTCTGCCCAGGATGACATTGTGTACAGATGGTACATTGACAACTAGGAAGTTCACCATAAGTGTGACTTGATATTGTCCTTCTCCCGCGGTCACGGGGAGGGAGATGGCTCCTTCGGAGATCCCTCTTTCACCGGCAAAGCCATGTAGGGGGGTCTTCACAGGTCTGAGATGAGACTGCGGAATCTCCATTCTTTTAAAAGCTTAGGAATAAATCACGTTAGCTGAGCTCCCGATGTCGACCAAGATGCGGTATACTTTTCGGTTCGCTATGGTCATAGTCACAACTAGGGCATCATCTTGTGGATGCTGGATTCCGCGTGCATCTTCTTCCATGAAGGTCAGAGTGCACGTATTGACCCGAAGTTCCTTGCTTGGGCCGCCCGGTTAAATGAACGTAATGTTCTGGTTCGGACTTCCGGGAGTGAGCCTTTCGTGCCCTATTTGAATCTCCTCCTCCAGACGAGCCCCCAAAGATGGTACGGATTTCGGCGGGCTCTTCCGTGGCGTTGTTTGGCTACTCTCGCTCTCTTTCTCCTTTTCAAGCGATTTTCCTTCCTTGGTGTTTCGACGCAGATGTCCCTTCTGAATAAGGGTTTTGATCTCATCTTTGAGATCTACACAGTCTGTCATATTGTGGCCGTGGTCTCGTTGAAAGCGGCAGTACTTGTGCTTATCTCGATGATCCGGGTCGGCCCTCATGCAGACAGGCCAATTCAGCAACTTTTCCCCTCGGATATCTAAGAGAATCTGCTCAGTTGATGTATTCAGGGGGGTGATCTGCTCAGTTGATGTATTCAAGGGGTGAAGGAGCAGAATTTTCCCTCTAGCCTTCTGCTCGACGACAATCGCGAGGAGCGCTGTCATCGGTCCCTTTGTTAGACGGCTAGGATTCCTCGTTCCTAGGCCTGCCATTCGTCCCTGTCACTTGGACACTTTTACTAGCATTAGAGAACTCCTTTGCGTTAGTGTACTTCTGAGCTCTGGTCACAAGTTCAGCTAGTGTTTTTAACGGGTTCTTTCCAATGGAGAAGGTGAATCTCCATTCTTTCAGGCCGTTGAACACAGCCACAAGCATCATTTTGTCATCATAATCTTCCACCAGTAATGCTTCCTCGTTGAAGTGAGCGATGTAATCTTTCAGCTACTCCTTCGGCCCTTGTTTGATAGTAAGTGAGTGTTGGTTTTCGGCTTCTCTTACCACTTATGAACTGGGTAAGGAATAGTCGGCCCAACTCTGCGAAGGAACTGATGGAGTTTGGTTTGAGCTGCCAGTACCAACTCCGATCGGATCCTGTAAGCGTGATCGAGAACCCCCGGTACATCATAGCATCCGTCGCCGTATGGATCTGCATCCAGGAGCGGTAGGCTTCCACGTGCTCGGATGGGTCCCCAGACCCATAATATTGGATGACGAGAGGTATCTGGAACCTCTGAGGCATCACCTTGTCCATGATTTTTGAGGTGAAGGGAGGTTCGGTCTCTTTCATCATCGCCCGAACGGCAGTGAAAACTGATGTCGGTTGTTTCTTCTTTTCCAAAGGTAAGAATTTGTCATTGAGCTCTTCGAACCGCTTCTCCCACGGGTCTCTATTTTCTGCTATGATTTCTTGGGTGTTCTCTATCTCCGGAGTTCTTCTTCCCCTCCTCCGTTCTAGCCGATAGCGAAGATCTGTCGGTGTCAGGGCTGACGTGACCGAAGCATTGGTCGGAGCTTGTGCTGCAGTGTTCCGAGCCGAGGCTCGGACGTGGGTTGGGAGAGGACATTGACCCGACATCGGCGCCTGAGGGTGTTGGGGCACCTCGGGCCTCACACCCCTCGGTGAGGAGTGAGCTTCCACGACCGGACCGACTGGTTTTGGAACAGGGTTTTCTTGAGCTGAGTGCAACCGCGGCTCCCGTTGTTGCTTCATCCTGTTCACTTCGTCACATAAGGCTTGTATCTCACCTTACATGGCGCGATACTTACTCGCCCGGTTGCGAGAACGTTGGGAAGGCCCCGGGGCTGATTTCGCGTGAAGTAGCGAGGATGAGCGAGTTTGTTCATTCAGCTTCGGTTCTGCAGCTATCGCTTTCGTCTTTCCTCTAGCTATTATACTCAAGAATAGGAACTTGACTTTTTGTGTCAGAGTCCCACAGACGGTGCCAAACATGTTGAGGTCAAAATCTGGATCGCCTTCCACTCCTCGGGTGGACCCTGGTCCTACACGAAAAGGTAAGCAAAGGAGACCCTGGCTTAGCCGAGGGACCCTCCGATGCCTACATCAGGGCAAGGGAATCGGGGTCTAAGTAGAATTGTAGAGGGAGAGCGTCAGATCTTGCGTACCTGTAGCAATGGGGTCCCCATGTATTTATACCTGACTGTCGAATGGTCTGGGTCCGTTAATCATGACACGATTCACTCAATCAGGGAGATTTTTGGATCGTGGAGATATGTGCACAATTCAAGGATCGTGTAATATATTGTGCGTATCATGCGTATCTACGGGCGAAGTAATTGGCCACGTCCATTTATAGTAATTTCTAAGTTCGTCTCGAGGAACGCCCGCCTCGGAATGTGGAGTCGGCTCGGACCTCTGGGCAGGGAGGTTCCAATCGGAGTGGTTATAGATCTTTATCGGATACCGTCCGTTCTTATGATCTGAGCCAAGTTACTAGTTATCCGTTCGATCGGCTCAATATGGCATCAGGCCTCGGAATTACAATGAGCTCGGATCTTCCCATAACAGAACCCATACAGTCAAAGTGTTCAAATGACTGGGTCACCTAGGCTAGTGTATGAAAAATAATTTTTGGATGCCTTTGATGCCACCGAATTCCATGTTCGATGTGAACGAACTTCACCTTCGTTGCGACCAAACAAAGCGTTCAGTGCGACTGAAATCGGGTCCAGCAGAGGGATTTAAAATCCCACCCACTAGAAATTTCTCTCACACTTTTCATCTTCTAGGTCAAAGCATTTTTCTCTTCTTCCTCCTGGGTTCGATTGTAGGACTCTTCCCCTACTAAAGCTTTCATTTCTTGATCAATTCTCAAGTAAGTTGCATCCTGTCCTACCTTGGTAAAACCCATTTGTTCTTCTCTTGTAAATTCTAATTTGGTTTTCCCAAAACTGTCAGGTCATGCCTCATCTTCTCTCTAAGAAATCCGTTTAAAAAAGAAGCATGTGGTAGATCCCTCCACCCATGCGAGGACCAAGCAACTCACACTCAAATGGAGCCAGACCTCTACCCAAGTACTGAGACCGGTCCATCTTCTCTCATTACTTCTTGTCACGCCCCAAACCCAGAAATCGGATTCACAGGAATTCCAATTGCCGAATCCGGTGCTGACAGCCTCCGTAGTGTCCCATTCTCAGCTCCCAGTACCCATATGCCAGGTTCCGATCCCAGGATCCTACAAGGAGGATTTTCCAATGGGCATTTATCTCGTAAAAGGCATAACCACAAGTTTACCTAAATCACAAAGGCAACATCATCATCACATATCCACTAATATAAAATTTTGAATACAATGCTGAAAGGGAAATACATATGTTAAAATCAAAACTCCAGAAGTCAGCTACACGCTCCAAGCTCCACGCTGTTGCAATCTATCATCTCCTGCATGCATCTATCGTGTATAAGCTTATTGAAAGCTTAGAGGGTGGTGAAAGTGTGTGTGCAAGATAAGTGCCAAGCACACAAATACAACGTCACAATCATACAATGTCGGAAATACAAGTAAGATCATGAATCATACAATATCAGAGTAAGCGGAATTACTGACAATTTGATGAATCAAACAATATCAGAGTACGCAATACAGATCAGCTATGCAAATGAGGAGTCATAAGAACCAAATATCATATGCCGTATTTAGACCATATAAATGCAGAAACATAGTAACCCAAAATACCATATGTCGCGGATGTAATGCAATATGCGGTATGAATTGAATGACCATGCTAGAATGTGAAGTCGGGATGATAGTACGTAGTATCGCAGGCTACGGGGTCCATCACAAGGGACTTCTATCCAACCAGTCCCATAACTAAATTTGGATAATCAGACTCAAAGTGGTAAACTCCTGATCTCAAGTTAGTCGCGCGCCCAACCGAAATCCTGGCCTTTGTGAAGGCACACATAACAAATAGTTGCGCACCAGCCCGAGTGGATAGTGAATGAATGAATATATAACTCTTGCCCAATAAGTCCACATATCAGTACTATTCATCTTTGAGATCAGCACCAGGGTGTAGTACACTCTACTCCAGCTTGTCGCCCCACCAAGCGCACAACTGAGTAAGTGGAAAAGACCTCACTATCCGCCTGGTAAGTAGTCGACCAATATCTACCCGGCACGTCGATAGTGGACCCATTCACGAGCTGGACAAACTCAGCCTAGCTGTGCCTACTCCCTCAGGCGGGTAAGGCCACACCCCCTCCCAACTGACCACGACACTGTGGGAGATGCGGCCTACTGGTATACGGCCCTCATGCGCTCATATATATCCACTTAGTCTCGACGTTGGGGCGTCCTCTAGTACCGTGAGGGTTTAGAGATTTTCACCCAGGGCCATCTATGGCAGCCCGATGCTAATAACATATTTTCGGTGTCCCATCTGGCCATCCACGATATGCCTGTGGAGGCTACGGCCTTGAAGTCACTAGGGCGTACAGTAATCACAACACATAATGCCAGATGCATGAGTCATACAATCTAGTCAAGCATCAATCCTGCGCATACCATGCACTCATGTGAGACAATCTTCGCCTATCAGGGAGTCTCATAACAACCTGTCCAATGATATATGCAATGGTTAATCACATCTCATAACAAACATGCAGATGATGTGTATGGGTATGTATCATGATGCTATGTTGTCACATACTCATAATCGGTATGAATAACCGACATCGTCAATCGGCCTCGACAATGTGGACATTTAACCAACATTGCCTCCAAGGAATGGCCCGTATAGAGCTTAACATATAGTGGACTCATGGCCTCACACAAGGGCCTAATATACAACACCATGACCCTCACTCAAGAGTTTAATATACAACACGATGGGCCTCTCATGGGCCTAATATACAATACAACAGGCTCCATCGCCTGGCCCTCAAATGCAATACAATGGGCCTCATCACATAGGCTCACATACATTACATAGGCCTCAACTGCATCAAGCCGAGGCCGAATGCTCATTAGAATGGGCCTCAAATACGAGCCGCATATACATCACAATGGGCCTCGGCAATCGGCCTCGATATCCGGCCTCGACAATCAAAATCGGCCTTACTAATCGGAGTCGACCTTGATAATAATCAGAATCAGCCAAGATAATAATCGGAATCGGCCATCGACAATCGGATCGGCCTCGATAATTAGTACCAATAATCAACATCGATAATCGGCCTATAAGCAAGGCGGGGTCCATATATGAACAGCCAATCGAACCATATTATAAAGATCGTCCCTCGGTCGTGGTTATATCAAACCCGATAGTGCGAAACCATCCGTCTATGGCGAATGGGGCCCACTGATTAGGGTTAACCCACGAGTGAATGATGAGGAAGGGCCTAACAAGGCCTAAGGGAATGTCACAATGTGGGCGTCCAATCATCATTGCCCATCAAGGTGGACCTTTAACCAACATTACTCCTAAGGAATGACGCTCATAGGGTCAGTTGTAAAATGGGCCCACGGTCTCATACAAGGGTCTAATATACATCATCATGGGCCTCGCTTATGGGGCATATACGCATCACATTGGGCCTTACTCATGGGCCAATGTATATAACATCGGGCCATATCATCGGGTCGAATCAAATGGGCAAAATCAAATGGGCCGGTATAAATGGGCCAAATCAATTGGGCCGAGTAAATGGGCCGAATCAAATGGGCCAAGTCAATTGGGTCGATCAAATGGGCTGATATAAATGGGCCGAGTCAATGGGCCGAATCAAATATGCCAAGTCAATTGGGTCGATCAAATGGACCGAGTCAATGGGCCGAATCAAATGGGCTAAGTCAATTGGGTCGATCAAATGGGCCAATACAAATGGGTCGAGTCAACGAACCGAATCAAATGGGCTAATTCAATTGGGCCGATAAAATGGGCCGATACAAATGGGCCGAGTCAATGGGCCGAATCAAATGGGTCAGGTCAATTGGGTCGATCAAATGGGCCGAATATATCATAATGGGCCAAATTGAATGGGCCGAGTCAATGAGTCGAATCAAATGGGCCAAGTCAATTGGATCAATCAAATGGGCCGAAAATATCCCAATGGGCCAAATTGAATGGGCCGAATCAAATGGGCCTTAACCCATAGGCCCCAAATACCTATCAATGGGCCTCTCAAATACAACAAGTGGGTCACGCTACTCAGGCTGCATCATTCATCTGTCTATAGAGATGGTTTTAGAGCGTTCTCCAGATAATGAATCAGATCAAAAGATCATCTGAACCATACCACAAATAATAGTGGTGATAAAGATTTCCACCGTTAAATTCCATTGGGCCCCACCATAGGGTTTATTTCCCATCCAGTCTATTCATAAGGTCACAAAGACCTGGATTTAGAGGAAAAACAAATATCATATTGGTTCAAAACTTTTGTAATCCCAAAAGGGGTTTCAATGGTGAGCGTTCAATCCACTGTTTTCTGTAGCGTGGTCCATCTGATAACTGGATCTGTCTTATTTTTTGTCTCAAGCCCTGAGACAGTCTTGCCAAATGGATGGACGGTTGGATGAACCAATACATCAGGCTGGGGTCCACGAACCTAGCACACCTTGAGCGGCTTGCCAAAAGGATGGACGGTAGGGATACAACACATACAGTGGGGTCCACAGAGCCTAGTGACGCCAAACAGCAGCTTAATAGCTACTGTGAGACGCACCAGCCTCACATCATGCAAGTGAGTTCCACGTGGATATGGCCCACCAATGCAGGACATTGCATTATATAATATTATATAATATACTTAAATATAATATAATATATATACACCAGATCCACCGTCCAGTTACATCTGGACGGTGCATATTGCATAAGGTGGGTCTCACGTGGGAGTGGCCCACCATAGTTAATATATAAATATAATATATTATATTATAATATTATATCAAAATAAGGGGGGCTTCCAGCGTCCACAGACTATCTGGACGCTGGATGGTTAGTTGGATCCTCACGTCTAGTAGGGTGGGTCCATGTGGTGTGGCCCACCATATATATATTTATATTATAATATATATATATATATATATATATAATAATAATACGTGTGTGTGTGAGAGAGTGAGGGATGACAGCGTCCAACGTCCAGAGACGATGGACGGACAGATGATAGGCTCCACATGAATGGACGGCCTGGATATACATCCATCATGGTAGGCCCCACACGCTGCTGTAGTAGGGTCCACGTACATTCAATGGACGACTAGGACGTTCACATACATCATAGGATCTCCAATCAATACCGTCCAGATGGACGATGCTAGTGGATTACATACAGCGAAGTGGGCCCCACCATGACAGCGTGGATATATCTCATTCATCAAGTGGGCCACAAAATTTGAGAGAGAGAGAGAGAGGGAGAGAGAGAGGGGGGAGAGAGAGAGATGGTGATGGAGGGGCCCCGCCACTATAGGCCCCTCATGATTACAACACATACATCATAATGGGTCCCACCTATAAGTGGGCCCTCAAATGCAAATCGATGGTATATCACCCACCTATCTGCCTCCTTCTTTAGCTCTTTGGACTCCTATGCTCCTTGCCTTCAATTTTGATGGAGGTAGATGGTGAATGAATAGTTGAGATGGGAGATGAGAGAGTGGGAAAGTGGGCCACATTTAGATTTGGGAGAGTGAGCTTGGACGTTCGGTGTTGCTCTTGGGGTTGGACAGTAAAGATAGAAATGAGAGAAAGAGAGAAATAATGGATGAAAGGGATGGATGGAGTGGTTGTTGTAAGGAAAGGATGGTTAGGATATGGGCTTGGTTGAAATTTGGGTGAAAGAGGGATGGGTGGAGACAGAGAGTTGACTTTGAGAAAGAAAAAGGGATAGGTTGTTTGTACTTGTGGTATGGAATGTACTTGACTTAATTGATTGATTGATTAATGGGACATATTGTAAAGATTTTATCAGAATTCGTAACGCAGGGCGTTTCTTTGGAAAGAACGAGGGCCCACATCTCTTAGCCCGGATTTAGAATCGGTGCGCGAGTCGCGGCGTTGGAACTGCGGCAATGGCGCAGTCGCTAGGGTACAAGTTTCGGGTCGAGCCGACTTTGGTATGCAAGACTCGGCTTAGGATCGCGCACAAACGTCGGATACATGTCGAGAGTTGCCGGAATTCGACTGGGAGGACCGCGGAAGCCTATGGAACAGTACTGTCTAGGATACGGGTCTTACAACTCTCCCTTCCAAATAAAAATTTTGTCCTTGAAATTTACACAATTATGCAACTAGACATAACTCATAAGGAAAGAGGAAACATGGCAACATCATATAAAATCGGAGACAGCATACAAGATACGACATATAATCAATCGTTAAAGAGATGGGGATAGCGCTCTCGAATCTCAGCCTCACGCTGCCTTATTAACGGAATGGTGACCCCTAATGAACTTCAGATCCTAGATTAGAAACGATTGAAACTAGGATACCTTGTAGCCTCAAAATTTTATTAATGATTAATCTAACAAGACGATCTTATGAACTGGTTACGCGAATCATCGGCAACTCCTTCTGACGACTAAGGGTCCTGCTGGGCTGCATAAAGTCTGTCCTGTGCCTATTGGGGAGGTGCGTGTCTTCTCTGTGGTTGTCGCTGCCGCGGCTGCTGTTGGGGTCCCGATGGTAGGAGTTGTTGTTGCTGCTGTTAGTGTTGAAGGCGGGGACACTCCCACCAACGGTGTCTCATCTCGCCGCACCCATGAAAGACACTGGTGAACTGCCTTAGAGGTGGTGCTAAGGATGCTACCGATGCTCGGATGGATGAGCGATTCTTATGCCTCGGCGGCCGTCGATGCTGCTGCTGCTGGGAGTTACCGGAGGGGGCCTGCCTCTTCCGGTCTCTTCTTTAGTCACGATCCCTCTGTGAACTAACCCACTCGTCCTCATAAATCTGGGCCTTCCATACTACCTTCTCGAAAGTCGAGAGCTTATGTCAAACAACACGGCCTTGGAGACCATAACGTAAGCCGTTCTCGAAACGGCGGGCCTTCCACCCCTCATCATCAACCAAATGCGGCGTGAACCTCGATAGCGCCACAAAACGGGCCGCGTATTGTGTCATGAACATGTCTCTCAGCACAAGAGTCTCGAACTCTAACGCTCTTTGACGATGAATGTGGTCGGGGAAGTACTGTTGCTCGAATCGATCAATAAAATCCTCCCATGTCTAGACATAATCAAGCCCTACAACACGGGTAACGGAGGTCCACCAGTGCTGGGCCTCACCCTGAAGAAGAAATACGGCCAAACAGACTTGTTGCTGGGTCGTACATGCCATAGTATCAAAAATCTTCTCCACATCGGAGCATCATTTCTCGGCTGCTGTCTGATCTGGCTCGCATTGGAAACGCGGGGGATCGAGCTGTCGAAATTCCTAAAAAGGGCACTCGCACGCTCCTGCTCTGCTTGGGCTAGCGAAACAACTAAGCGTCTGCCCTGTCCCTGAAGCGCAGCCGTCACAGCATGCAAAATCTGATGTAACTGGGAGGCATTCACAAGTACGATTGGATCCACACCGGTCTCAGGTGGAGGAACGACATCCTCAGGATGGGGAGCAGGGATCTCTGGTGGTGGAGTGGGAGTCGCTCGAATCACTCTCCTGGGTGGCATGTCTTATAGGAAGGAACAAATGCACCTATTATCCTTAAATACTCTCGAAAATACACACAATGGTGAGCTTTATCAGAAAGCCTCTAAGTTATTCGAATTCGGGGACCTAATCATTCTAAGGTCTCAGCAATCATAGAGTATAGGGTATCTATCAGCAAATATGTGATGTTATCCTCAGGTATTCCCAAGCTATGCTCTGACACCAACTTCTGTCATGCCCCAAACCCGAAAATCAGATTCACATGAATCCCGATTGACGAATCGATGCCGACAGCCTCCGTAGTGTCCCATTCTCGGCTCCCAGCGCCCATATACTAGGTTCCGATCCTGGGATCCTACAAGGAGGATTTTCCAATGTGCATTTATCTCATAAAATGCATAACCACAAGTTTACCCAAATCACAAAGGCAACATCATCATCACATATCCACTAATATAAACATTTGAATACAATGCTGAAAGGGAAATACATATGTTAAAATCAAAACTCCAGAAGTCAGCTACATGCTCCAAGCTCCACACTGTTGTAATCTATTATCTCCTACACATATATATCGTGCATAAGCTTATAGAAAGCTTAGAGGGTGGTGAAAGTGTGTGTGCAAGATAAGTGTCAAGCACACAAATACAACGTCACAATCATACAATGTCAGAAATACAGGTAAGATCATGAATCATACGATATCAGAGTAAGCGGAATTACTGACAAGTCAATGAGTCAAACAATATCAGAGTACGTAATACAAATCAACTATGCAAATGAGGAGTCATAAGAACCAAATATCATTTGCCATATCTAGACCATATAAATACAGAAACACAATAACCCGAAATATCATATGCCGCGGATGTAATGCAATATACGGTGTGAATGGAATGACCATGCTGGAATGTGAAGTTGGGATGATAGTACGTAGTATCGTATGCTACGGGGTCCATCACAAAGGACTTCTATCCAAACCAGTCTCATACCTAAATTTGGATAGTCAGACTCAATGTGGTAAACTCCTGATCTCAGGTTAGTCATGCACCCCAACCGAAATCTTGGCCTTTGCGAATGCATACGTAATAAATAGTTGCGCACCAGCCTGAGGAGATAGTGAATGAATGAATGAATGAATATGTAACTCCTACCCAATAAGTCCACATATCAATACTGTTCATCTTTGGGATCATCACCGGGGTCTAGTACACTCTACCCAGCTTGCTGCCCCACCAAACGCACAACCGGGTAAGTGGAAAAGACCTCACTATCCGCCTGGCCAGTAGTCGGCCAATATCTACCCGGCACATCGATAGCGGACCCATTCACGAGCTGGTCAAACTTAGCCTAGCTGTGCCTACTCCCTCAGGCGGATAAGGCCACACCCCCTCCCAACCGACCACGATACAGTGGGAGACGCGGCCTACTGGTATACGACCCCCATGCGCTCATATATATCCACTCAGTGTTGACATTGGGGCGTCCTCTAGTACCAAGAGGGTTTAGGGATTTTCACCTAGGGTCATCTATGACAGGCCGAAGCTAATAATATATTTTCAGTGTCCCATCTAGTCATCCACGATATGCCTGTGGAGGCTACGGCCCTGATGTCGCTAGGACGTACAGTAATCACAACACACAATGTCAGAAGCATGAGTCATACAATCCAGTCATGCATCAATCTTGATCATACCGTGCGCTCATGTAAGACAATCTCTGCCTATCAGGGAGTCTCATAACAACCTGCCCATTGATATATGCAATGGTTAACCACATCTCATAACAAACATGCAGATGATGCGTATGGGCATGTATCATGGTGCTATGCTATCACATACTCATAATCGGTATGAATAACCGACATCGTCAATCAGCCTCGACAATGTAGACATTTAACCAACATTGCCTCCAAAGAATGGCCCGCATAGACCTAACATATAGTGGACCCATGGCCTCACACAAGGACCTAATATACAACACCATGGGCCACACTCAAGAGTTTAATATACATCACAATGGGCCTCTCACATGGGCCTAATATACAACACAATGGGCTCCATCGCTTGGCCCTCAAATGCAACACAACGGGCCTCATCACATAGGCCTCACATACATTACATAGGCCTCAAATGCATCAAGCCAAGGCCGAATGCTCATCAGAATGAGCCTCAAATACGGGCCGTATATACATCACAAAGGGCCTCAGCAATCGGCCTCGATATCTGGCCTCGACAATCAGAATCGGCCTCAATAATCGGAGTCAGCCTTGATAATAATCGGAATCGGCCTCGATAATAATCGAAATCGGCCATCGACAATCGGATCAGCCTCGACAATCGGCCTCGATAATTGGTACTAATAATCAACATCAATAATCGACACCGATAATAGGCCTATAAGCAAGGCGGGGTCCATATATGAACAGCCGATCGAACCATAATACAAAGATCGTCCCTCGGTCGTGGTTATATCAAACCCGATAGTTTTAAACCATCCATCTATGGTGAATGGGACCCACTGATTAGGGTTAACCCATGAGTGAATGATGAGGAAGAGCTTAACAAGGCCTAAAGGAAGGTCACAGTGTGGGCGTCCAACCATCATTGCCCATCAATGTTGACCTTTAACCAACATTGCTCCCAAAGAATGATGCTCATAGGGTCAGTTGTAAAATGGGCCCACGGTCTCATACAAGGGTCTAATACACATCATCATGGGCCTCGCTTATAGGGCATATACGCATCACATTGGGCCTTACTCATGGGCCAATGTATATAACATCAGGCCATATCATCGGGTCGAATCAAATGGGCAGAATCAAATGGGCCGGTACAAATGGGCCAAATCAATTGGGCCGAGTCAATGGGTCGAATCAACTGGGCCAAGTCAATTGAACCGATCAAATGGGCCGAGTCGATGGGCCGAATCAAATGGGACAAGTCAATTGGGTCAATCAAATGGGCCAATACAAATGAGCCGAGTCGATGGGACGAATCAAATGGGCTAAGTCAATTGGGTCGATCAAATGGGCCAATATAAATGAGCTGAATCGATGGGCCGAATCAAATGGGCCAAGTAAAATAGGCCGATTATATCACAATGGGTCAAATTAAATGGGCCGAGTCAATGGGCCGAATCAATGGGCCAAGTCAATTGGGTCGATTAAATGGGTCGATACAAATGGGCCGAGTCAATGGGCCGAATCAAATGGGTCAAGTCAATTGGGTCGATCAAATGGGCCGATATAAATGGGACGAGTCAATGGGCCGAATCAAATGGGCCAAGTCAAATGGGCCGATCAAATGGGTCGATACAAATGGGCCGAGTCGATGGGCTGAATCAAATGGACCAAGTCAATTGGGTCGATCAAATGGGCCGAATATATCACAATGGGCCAAATTAAATGGACCGAGTCAATGGGCTGAATCAAATGGTCCAAGTCAATTGGATCGATCAAATGGGTCGAATATATCACAATGGGCCAAATTGAATGGGCCGAATCAAATGGGCCTTAACCCATGGGTCCCAAATAGCTCTCAATGGGCCTCTTAAATACAGCAAGTGGGTCGCGCTACTCGGGCCGCACCATTCATCCGTCCATAGAGATCGTTTTGGAGCGTTATCCAGATAATTAATCAAATCAAAAGATCATCTGAACCATACCACAAATTATAGTAGTGATAAAGATTTCCACCGATAAATTTCAGTAGGCCCCACCATAGGGTTTATTTCCCATCCAGTCTGTTCATAAGGTCACAAAGACCTGAATTTAGAGGAAAAACAAATATCATATTGGTTCAAAACTTCTGTAATCCCAAAAGGGGTTTCAATGGTGGGCGTTCAATCCACTGTTTTCTGTAGTGTGGTCCATCTGATAACTGGATCTGTCTTATTTTTAGTCTCAAGCCCTGAGACAATCTTGCCAAATGGATGGACGGTTGGATGAACCAATACATCAGGGTGGGGTCATGAATGTGGCCCACCTTGAGCGGCTCGCCAAAAGGATGGACGGTAGGGATACAACACATACGGTGGGGTCCACAGAGTTTGGTGACGTCAAACAGTAGCTTAATAGTTGCTGTGAGACGCACCAGCCTCACATCATGCAAGTGAGTTCCACGTGGATATGGCCCACCAATGCAGGATATTGCATTACATAATATTATATATAATATACTTAAATATAATATAATATTATAAATATATACACCAGATCCACCGTCTAGTTACATCTGGACGGTGCAGATTGCATAAGGTGGGTCCCACGTGGGAGTGGCCCACCATAGTTAATATATAAATATAATATATTATATTATAAGATATTATATATATATATATTATATATAATATATTATATATGCATCCAGAATCTATCTGGACGCTGGATGGTCAGTTGGATCCTCGCGTCTAGTAGGGTGGGTCCATGTGGTGTGGCCCACCATATATATTTATATTATAATATATATATATATATATATATATTATATATATATATATATATATATATATATATATATATAATACATATGCATATACGTGTGTGTGAGAGAGAGTGAGGGATGACAGCGTCCAACGTCCAGAGATGCTGGACGGTCAGATGATAGGCTCCACATGAATGGACGGCCTGGATGTACATCCATCATGGTAGGCCCCACACGCTGCTGTAGTAGGGTCCACGTACATTCAATGGACGACTACGACGTTCACATACACCATAGGATCTCTAATCAATACCGTCCATATGGACGATGCTAGTGGATTACATACAGCGAAGTGGGCCCCACCATGACAGCGTGGATATATCTCATTCATCAAGTGGGCCACAAAATTTGAGAGAGAGAGAGAGAGAGGGAGAGAGAGAGAGAGAGGGGGAGAGAGACGGTGATGGAGGGGCCCCGCCACTATGGGCCCCTCATGATTACAACACATACATCATAATGGGTCCCACCTATAAGTGGGCCCTCAAATGCAAATCGACGGTATATCACCCACCTATCGGCCTCCTTCTTTAGCTCTTTAGACTCCTACGATCCTTGCCTTCAATTTTGATGGAGGTAGATGATGAATGAATGGTTGAGATGGGAGATGAGAGAGTGAGAAAGTGGGCCACACTTAGATTTGGGAGAGTGAGCTTGGACGTTGGGTGTTGCTCTTGGGGTTGGAGAGTAAAGATAGAAATGAGGGAAAGAGAGAAATAATGGATGAATGGGATGGATGGAGTGGTTGTTGTAAGGAAATGATGGTTAGGGTATGGGCTTGGTTAAAATTTGGGTGAAAGAAGGATGGGTGGAGAGAGAGAGTTGACTTTGAGAAAGGAAAAGGGATGGGTTGCTTGTACTTGTGGTATGGAAGTACTTGACTTGATTGATTGATTGATTGATTGATGGGACATGTTGTAGAGATTCTCTCAGAATTCGCAACGTGCAGCGTTTCTTTGGAATGAACGTGGGCCCACATCTCCTGGATCGGGTAACGGATCGGTGCGCGAGTCGGGCATTGGAACCGTGACGATGCCGCGGTCATTAGGGTATAAGTTTCGAGTCGAGCTGACTTCGGTATGCAGGACTCAGCTTAGGATCACGCGCAAACGTAGGATATTGGTCGTGGGGTGCCAGAATTCGACCGGGAGGACCGCGGAAGCCTACAGAACGGTACGGTCTAGGATACGGATCTTACACTTCTCCTGGTTCAAATCCTCATCCAACCCAAACGACACTTAATTCGTCAAACGCAAAGTTATTTGCGAACGTGATGTTGACTGAGACTGTTTGAAAGCCTACAATGTGTATGACATCTTATCATGATGGGGGTGAAAACCCAACATCTCTTTTAGGGGTCCCTTCAATGCCAATCTCATTAGGTTATTCATGTCCTGGTGTATCCCTCCAAATGATGAAGATTTATTGATGTTTAATGTTTAATGCAAGGGTTGGGTGACTGTCATTCCTGACCGGCCCGCTGGATTACGACTCTCATCTGAGGCAAAGCAGGTTGTGTGGACGAAATTTCTCTGTAATAGAGAAAATGTACCATGACATAATGGGAATGCACTTCGTGCTTCTAACATGTCAGCTGATTATCGCATCAATCATCTTAGTTTTCCATCGAACCTCTATTAGTGGCTCGAAATCACACTGACCTTACGTCGAAACCTTGTACAATCTAGGGAAAAATGAGCAGATGTGCCTTTCTATGATGATCTTTCATCAGTTGGTCTTCATCTTCGAGTCCAACTACACCAGGATACTCTTCAGACAGTTAATGTGTCATATAACACTTGACTGTGGCTTTTGAGAACCCGAGGACGTACCCATCACTGCCCTAAGTTCAATGTGCACTGCATCCGATAGATGAATCTTTCTCAACGCACGAATTATGGATCATCTCAAAATCAAGTATTGTAACAGCCCGGATTTTTCCCAACCTGGAATTAGACGTCCTTAGGCGATGAGTCAATCCTAACACAGGTTTAACTTCTCAAACACTCAATTAAAGCCACAAATCCCTTTTCAAACCATTTTCTTCACAAATCCCACCCTTCACCACCTTGATCTTTCAATATTTTCTAAGTACTTTCACCTTAGACACTATCTTAAAGTTTAGGTAATGAAGAACAATACTTAAACTAAACATCGCTAGAAAGGACTAAGTACCACCTCAGACCGAAATCACCCAGGACTAAATCCTTTAGAAACTAGGTGAGAATTAGCCAGTGTTAAACTAGAGTGCCTGTGAAATTAGCACCAATCACTTTAAATACGATCTGCAAGACCCAAAACTTGTAGAATCATTGACACTAGGTTACCCTAAAATCTAGGATCAGTCTCATTACCCGGCTGCTCTCGGGAGCATCTTAAAACTCTGTATCGGATCTGGACCGCACGTCGGAAGTCCGATTAACACGAAGTTAAGGAACTAGAACCGCCTTACTGGGCTTGACAACCATCTCGAAAATCAAATCCAGATAGTGTCCCAGCGTTATTCGCTTGAGCTCGGAGTGAAGAGTGTGAGAAATGTGAAATTAATTCAAAATAAAATATCTTGAATAGTAATCTGGCACGTGTTGCTTGCAGATCAATTTTAAGCAACCAGACCATCAGAATCAGACCAAATTACACCCTCGGATCAGGAGAAATTTCATACACATTTACATGTACTCGGAATCTCCGATCGAAATCCGTTGACCGTTGAACTGAAACTGGTCCGCCACGCGTGATCTGGAATTCCGACCGAAACTAAAACTTAACTAAACGTAGATCCGGTGTCGGTGAGCTTAAGTCCGACCTTTGGCTCAAGGAGGCCCGCTAGAAGTCCTCCGTTGAGCTGGAAAAGGTCCGCTTTGGTTATAACCTAAGTAAACCATGTCCAGAAGTCTATTTTGGTAAGATTTGGGGTTATATAAGGACCTTAAACCCTCTCTCATTTCAGCCATCCGAATTTGAGAAAAACCAGAGGAAAAGAGAGAGAAAAGAGAGAGAAAGTGAGAGTGAAGTGGGAGCATCTCCCTGCAATGCTTCCCTGTTGCTATACGTGTTCAACCGCCTAGTTCTAATCGCTTTTCCGGCGCTTCTAGCTCCGTTTCTAGGTAAGAAACCCTAACCCTAATTTGATTTGGGGCTTGGGTGGTTGTAGGATATGAAATAGCTAACCTATGTTGTTCTATAGGTTGCCAAACTGTCGTAGATGAGAGCTTAGCAAACTTATCGACTTCGTTACGATTCTACGACAAAAGGTGCGGACTTTAGGTGTATAGGTTATGATTTTCAACGCTTTCAATGTCAGATAATGATAGATTCATGATCTGCATGCAATTGCACATGTACAAAGTGCTGTCTGTTTTCCGTTTCGATTAAAGATGAAAAATATGAAATTCTACATACTCTAGGTATTTGTAGAAAGTACCATATACATACAAATTTTGGAAATGTGTTTGACATGATTAATTGTTGTATGAATATATTATATGTGGATAAATTACTTGTTTGGCGAAAGGACTCGCCCTAATACATGTTTTGCTTATATACACTATGTATGTTGAAATTGTGTATTCTAGAAAGTATCGTATACGTATAAAGTTTGGAGATGTATGTGCCATGATTATTTGCTGTATGAATATATTATACACGGGTAAAATACTTACTTGGCGAAAGGATAGCCCTAAACATGTTTTGCTAACATACACCATGTATGTTGTAATAGTGTATTCTAAGTGTTTGTGAAAATAACTGAATGAGTATAGAATTCTCATTCGTGCTCGCCATGACTAATTGTCATGGATTTATGATTGTTGTATTGGCGATACCCCTTTGGCGAAAGGATCTGCCCTAAATCACGCCACGGCCAATATACACTACTAATATTAAAATGTGTGGCCCAAGTGTTTGTGAAAATGTTCAGATGAATATAGAACTTGGATTCCTACTTTCCATGACTATCCGTCATGGGTGTACGCGTGTTATGATTGGGGCAACTCCCTAGTGAAAGGATTTGGCCTAATGCCTATGTGAACAACATATGTCATGTATATTGATGTATGTCTTTTAAAGTGTTTGTTGCAATGTCTGAATGAGTAGTAGTTAGCAAATTGTAATGTATAAGGGTGTTGAGATATGATTCTCAACTCTTTTAACTATGTGTATGATTTCCTTGGATAGTTGTGTGATTAGGAATTGAATATGCACAAACTCATGCTTGTGTTGTGCTTCATAACATGCTCAACTGCTTTTATGATTTTATCTATGTAATGCATATGTTTAAATTCATATTTACGTTGTATGATCCGTCATGGGTGATGGGGGAACGGTGCAACGAGTGCGTGTAACAGCCCTGGCAGCCCTAAATGGATAATATCAGACTTTGGTTGTATGATTTGAATCTTGATTCATTACTGCTTTAACTATCTACAATTGAATGTGATTGGGGCTATGATTATAGTCCAGGCAATCGGTAACGGGATTGAATTTGTGGCTGAGATTCATTTGCCACGTGAGATGTGTTCATTTGCCACGTGAGATGTGTTCATTTGCCACTATGATTATAGTCCAGGTAATCTGCCACGCGAGGTGCTTTGCGCTTCATATCGTTCAACTTATTGTGCGCTCGAGCTAGCTGAGCTCGTCAAGTAACCCGATCTATCTAATGTATGTTCACCATGTTTGGACGCTACTGCTTGAACCTAGGGTACCAAACTAACCAGTGAAATCCCTTTTAACAATGGTACCTAGATCCGCTAAGACTCATGAGCCTGACATGGTGGTATGGGACACCGTGGTCGAGCTGTCGGCCTACGCTGGGGTTACGTGCCTTCCAGTAGTGACCAGTGAGCAACCAGACTCGTGAGCCGATTATGGTGGTATGGGACACTATATTCGAGCTGTCGACACCTACGGCGAGAGCCGAATACGGTGAGACCTGATTCGTGCTGACGGGCGACGAGTCCTTCGTAGTGTCTTCGAGTATACTCTAAGGTCTATGATTCGCGACGAGCCCTTCACAGCAACTAGATCATGAGTTGAGCCGAGTACGGTGAGATCTGCATTCGAGCTGACGGCCAGCGATTGAGCCGAGTACGGTGAGACCTGTATTCGAGCTGACGGCAAGCAATTGAGCCGCATACGGTGAGATCTGTATCCGTGCTGACGGGTGACGAGCCCTTTGTGATGCCTTCGCTATGCCTCTCAAACCATAATATCGTATGAGATTAACTAGGACTGACGACCCTTGAATGGATCATGTTTGGGAATGATACAATGGAGGTACCTTAGTTTCCCAATACTGCTGTTTGAAATGGACTAATAATTACTCGGTAATCATGCTCATCATCGCACTGCATGTGCCTGGTAGATGTGGAGCACTGAGGGATGAACGCATTCGCGAACGTAAGATGGTGTCGCATGAGGGTGGTTTGGCAAGGGCATACATCATGTCATTTCATACTTGCATTAAATAAGAGTAGTTAGAATTGTTTGATTGTACTGCTTTATCATTACTGATTGACTGAGTTGATAACATGTTAACCTATGCTTTTATTGTTCTACTGAGTTGATCACTCAATCCCACGTTACGGGACGGTGTTGTACACACCAACCAGATTTGTTGAGTTTCAGGTGATGGCGATGCTTATGAAGTAGAGTCGGACTACTACTATGATGTTGAGGAGGAGTTCTCCTATATGTAATCTCTGGCAGGTCTATGAAGACCTGGTATTGTATTGACGGGGCTATGGTACTTGGGATAGAAGACATTACACTTACACATTGGTATATTTTAGAAATTACTTGAAATTTATTAACCTGGTAACATTATTACACTCTAGAGACTCACCACAGTTTATATATTTTATATATCTATCATAGTCTTCCGCTTGCAAATTTAACTGTCTCTGGAGTATGATATGCTATTTTGGCTTAATCTCGCTCATGTTCAATGCACTAATGCAGACAACATTCAATCATCATTATCTATGTTGCATAAGTGATGTTCTGGAACTCGGGTGTTGAGTTATGCTCGACCCCTGATTTTTTGGGATGTTACAGTTGGTATCAGAGCATGATTTGGATTAAACCGGACTTGGGTTATGGTCACACGACGCACTCTGACTTAGGAGGGAGCGACGGAACATAGAAACCGATGTAGGATTTTCCAATTTCCCCGAACGGCGAAACCGACCGAAATCGACCGCTGAGATTGGGCCCGTACACACCCATGATCACGCGAAACGATCCCGAATCACTTATAGGCCGTCTGTCGACGGGTTTGAGGCATTCCCTAGAAATGAATGTTCTTGGGTTGTGGGTTAATCACAACACCAAAGCCTAAAACCCCTTTTTACCCAATTTCTTCAAAATCTCTCCTTGCACCACTTCATTCTTTAATTTTTTTTATAATCCTTTCATACTAGACATAAATCCTAACGTATAAATGATGAAAAATAATACTTAAACAAAAATTTACTATAAATAGTAAATATATGTAGAAATTAGACTTTTGACCATTCAAATTGTTGAATCTAACCAAATAAATGGGTTAGTTGGATGGATTAGCTCCTCCTACCTCAAAATCATATGCTACACATCACATAAAATCATTCCGGTTTGCATTTTGGCCCCGATACGGCTCAAATTGGAGTCGGGGGCCAAACGGAGCACTTCCGGAGGGAACCAGGGTGAGCCCCATACTTTTTTGGAGCCTAGGGGACTGGAGGAACACGTCCATGGGGCCCCCCTTTGAAAAACACAAAACTTTTTGGCGAGGCCCTCGCCACTTTTTTTGTTGGGCCGGGCCTACCGTCCGGGCAGATCGTGTTTGGGGGCTAGAGGAACCCCCTGGTATATGGGCCGTCGACTAAAACCCCCCCAAACTAGTACGTCCTTCACAAATTCCACCTCCAAGCTCTCCCTTTCTTGCAAAAGTATTATTTTCTCTCCCAAACCTCCACTCCAATCGCTCAATCCGTCATTTTCGGTCATCACCCATCCATATCCACCGTTCACAGCAGTACCTACGCCCTCCCCTCTTCATTTCCACTCATTTGGACTCCCACACCCCCCCATTTGAAGCTCAAAATCGGGCAAGCCCTTTAACCCATCCATTTTCTTCATTTTGCTTTCTTTACTCCTTGTCAATTAGGCCTTTACAACCCCTGATGAGAACCAAATCTGTGGAGAACCAAAACTCCAGCCCCTTTTCTCCCTTTAGGGTCCGTTTGGCCAAACTGCATTAGGTGAGTTAGGTGGATAGAATTGTATAAGTAATAATAAATGTATGTGTAGGTATGGTCCCTAGATTGGGTGTATTCCATGTTTTCTGACACCATGTTTAGAATGTACGCAATTAAAAGTAAATCCCAAAATTTTCCTTTCAAATAACACTTAGAAATTCATTATCCTGGGATTTGGAACTCCCATCTCGCGCTTTCCGACACGAGGCTCATTTTCCAAAGCCTATACCATTAATTTTAACCCCATCCACCCTCCTACCAACTATGCCACTCCCAAATCCTGAGGTAGGATTAGTAATGCAGTCCCATATAGTATGACTTAAGACCACTGGCCAAATAGTGTTGAAGTGATAAAGTCCCTTGATATACATTAACCCACCACACTCTGATAGCTTAAGCTTTTAGAGTAAATGGTTGTTTGACAAATAGGCCCATAGAATTTGGACCTAGAGCAGTGCTTCGACAGACCTGACAGTATAGAAAATCTAACAAATTAAGAACGTGAACTCTAGAACCCCTTAGTTGGTTTGAGCATATGTGAAGTGTTCGAGCGTAGTTACATTCATGTTCGGGCAACTAAATTCCAAACAAACAAACAAACAATTTCCTTTATTAAAAATGGTGTAAAATCATCTAGTGTATAAGCATGGACTTTGGAATACAACTAGTGGGATTACCGCTGCTCATACGTTGCGACTAGGCTACTAGTTAGGCTAAGGAAGGTAAAGGATTAACTAATTATGCTAATCCAATTGAATAATAGACTTAGTTATTCGACTTAACCGACTCAGACCCACTACACAACTTTCTTTCCATGTTGGCCCGACCATTTGCAACTAAAAGTTTATAACTTTGTTCTTGAGAAGTGTTAGGAGTATATAGCCGATAGAGACTTTGTCTTTTAGGCCTAAGGAATTGCCCAAATGGGCAACAGACAGTTAGGAATTAGGTCCCAAATCGCATGCCATGTCGGCATACATATTGTGCTTATGAACGTAGAAAGATGGCCTGCCTATTAAGCTAGACATGATTAAATAGGATAAGTCTGGACCGCGATAAAACTCCTTGGTAGAATTAGGCATCTTGCCTCAAACTCACACCTGTCCCTGCAATCAACCACAATACCCATCATCTTTAGCTCCTTTCTGTAACCATAGGTATCAAGGCCATAGTACACATCGTCGATAAAAGTCAAACCAATGTATTTCCCTTTTCATGTCAAGGATAGGTCCTAAATTACACCTTGTTCCGATATACGGAGCAGGACATAAATCTTGAGCCTTGAGGGTGAAAATAAAATTTTAAGGGGGGTAGAACATTATGAGCCCACTCTAGTTAGGTCGGTTAATACACCTCTTTGATCTGGGTAGCGCAGCGAAAGCGTGGTGGATCCTACCCCACTGGCCCAGGATTGAAACGGTGCTCGTTGAATACGAACATTATAGAAGCCCTAACCTGTCCTACTATGAGAAACCGTTTTAGGATGATCTAGTAAGATTTGATTCACCATTTCCTTGGACATAGATAATAACGAGGACTCTCTTGGACTAAGACCTAAAGGGCAACCTTAGAAATAGACAATTTGAACCTTTCAATGATGGACATTCCCTACGTTTTTAGAGTGATCGGACTACGGAGTTACTGAAATATACAACTGCAAAGCATTCGCGGCTTGACTCAATTCTCAATCCCGGGCGACTGCCAACGGACTCACTGCTTAGTCGAGCAGAAGACTAAGATCTATCAGGATTCGGAAGGGATACGATGAGCTTTCTACCCTGGCCCGGTAGATGATCAATGTATCGGGATCAAACCCACTATAACTGTCTCTCCGTATTAGTCAAACATTGAAAACAACTATCTTACTCTAAATTGTTGGAAATTATCGTCAAGACTCCAAATAGGTATAGAAATAAATTGAAGCAAACCATCAGGGTATGAGAAATGGATAAAGAAATAAGTTTTAAGGGGGGTAAACTAAAATGAACCAGGCTAATATACACCCTACCGCGCATAGAGACTTCAAAACAATATGTTTTAGACAAATGAAATAATAAAATCTTTCCTTATTACCCTTAGGCAATTTCGGGGACGAAATTTTGTTTTAAGGGGGGTAGATTGTAACAGCCCGGATTTTCCCAACCTGGAATTAGACGTCCTTAGGCGATGAGTCAATCCTAACACAGGTTTAACTTCTCAAACACCCAATTAAAGCCTCAAATCCCTTTTCAAACCATTTTCTTCACAAATCTCACCCTTCACCACCTTGATCTTTCAATATTTTCTAAGTACTTTCACCTTAGACACTATCTTAAAGTTTATGTAATGAAGAACAATACTTAAACTAAACATTGCTAGAAAGGACTAAGTACCACCTCAGACCGAAATCACCCAGGACTAAATCCTTTAGAAACTAGGCGAGAATTAACCAGTGTTAAACTAGAGTGCCTGTGAAATTAGCACCAATCACTTTAAATACGATCTGCAAGACCCAAAACTTGTAGAATCATTGACGCTAGGTTACCCTAAAATCTAGGATCAATCTCATTACCCGGCTGCTCTCGAGAGCATCTCGAAACTCCATATCGGATCTGGACCGCACGTCGGAAGTCCGATTAACACGAAGTTAAGGACCTAGGACCGTCTTGCTGGGCTTGACAACCATCTCGGAAATCAAATCCAGATAGTGTCTCAGCGCTATTCGCTTGAGCTCGGAGTGAAGAGTGTGAGAAATGTGAAATTAATTCAAAATAAAATATCTTGAATAGTAATCTGGCACGTGTTGCTTGCGGATCAGTTTTAAGCAACCAGACTGTCAGAATCAGACCAAATTACACCCTCGGATTAAGAGAAATTTCATACACATTTACATGTACTCGGAATCTCCGATCGAGATCCGTTGACCGTTGAACTGAAACTGGTCCGCCACGCGTGATCTGGAATTCCGACCGAAACTAAAACTTAACTAAACGTAGATCCGGTGTCGGTGAGCTTAAGTCCGACCTTTGGCTCAAGGAGGCCCGCCAGAAGTCCTCCGTTGAGCTGGAAAAGGTTCGCTTTGGTTATAACCTAAGTAAACCTTGTCCAGAAGTCTGTTTTGGTGAGATTTGGGGTTATATAAGGACCTTAAACCCTCTCTCATTTCAGCCATCCGAATTTGAGAAAAACCATAGGAAAATAGAGAGAAAGTGAGAATGAAGTGGGAGCATCTCCCTGCAATGCTTCCCTGTTGCTATACGTGTTCAACTGCCTAGTTCTAATCGCTTTTCCAGCGCTTCTGGCTCCGTTTCTAGGTAAGAAACCCTAACCCTAATCTGATTTGGGGCTTGGGTGGTTGTAGGATATGAAATAGCTAACCTATGTTGTTCTATAGGTTGCCAAACTGTCGTAGATGAGAGCTTAGCAAACTTATCGACTTCGTTACGATTCTACGACAAAAGGTGCGGACTTTAGGTGTATAGGTTATGGTTTTCAACGCTTTCAATGTCAGATAATGATAGATTCATGATCTGCATGCAATTGCACATGTACAAAGTGCTGTCTGGTTTCTATTTCGATTAAAGATGAAAAATATGGAATTCTACATACTCTAGGTATTTGTAGAAAGTACCATATACGTACAAATTTTGGAAATGTGTTTGACATGATTAATTGTTGTATGAATATATTATATGTGGATAAATTACTTGTTTGGCGAAAGGACTCGCCCTAATACATGTTTTGCTTATATACACTATGTATGTTGAAATTGTGTATTCTAGAAAGTATCGTATACGTATAAAGTTTGGAGATGTATGTGCCATGATTAGTTGCTGTATAAATATATTATACATGGGTAAAATACTTACTTGGCGAAAGGATAGACGTAATACATGTTTTGCTAACATACACCATGTATGTTGTAATAGTGTATTCTAAGTGTTTGTGAAAATGACTGAATGAGTATAGAATTCTCATTTGTGCTCGCCATGACTAATTGTCATAGATTAATGATTGTTGTATTGGCGATACCCCTTTGGTGAAAGGATCTGCCCTAAATCACGCCACGACCAATATACACTACTTATATTAAAATGTGTAGCCCAAGTGTTTGTGAAAATGTTCAGATGAATATGGAATTTGGATTCCTACTTTCCATGACTATCCGTCATGGGTGTACGCGTGTTATGATTGGGGCAACTCCCTAGTGAAAGGATTTGGCCTAATGCCTATGTGAACAACATATGTCATGTATGTTGATGTATGTCTTTTAAAGTGTTTGTTGAAATGTCTGAATGAGTAGTAGTTAGCAAATTGTAATGTATAAGGGTGTTGAGATATGATTCTCAACTCTTTTAACTATGTGTATGATTTCCTTGGATAGTTGTGTGATTAGGACTTGAATATGTACAAATTCATGCATGTGTTGTGCTTCATAACATGCTCAACTGCTTTTATGATTTTATCTATGTAATGCATATGTTTAAATTCATATTTACGTTGTATGATCCGTCATAGGTGATGGGGGAGCGGTGCAACGAGTGCGTGTAACAGCCCTGGTAGCCCTAAACGGATAATATCAGACTTTGGTTGTATGATTTGAATCTTGATTCATTACTACTTTAACTATATGCGATTGAATGTGATTGGGGCTATGATTATAGTCCAGGCAATCGGTAACGGGATTGAATTCGTGGCTGAGATTCATTTGCCACGTGAGATGTGTTCGACGAACCCGAGTCGTACTTCGGTTGACGATAGTGGTCGGCCATGCGAGGTGCTCATGCGCTTCATATCGTTCAACTTGTTGTGCGCTCGAGCTAGCCGAGCTCGTCAAGTAACTCGATCTGTCTAATGTATGTTCACCATGTTTGAACGCTACTGCTTGAACCTAGGGTACCAAACTTACCAGTGAAATCCCTTTTAACCATGGTACCTCAATCCGCTAAGACTCATGAGCCTGACATGGTGGTATGGGACACCATGGTCTAGTTGTCGGCTTACGTTGGGGTTACGTGCCTCCTCGTAGTGACCAGTGACCAACCAGACTCGTGAACCGATTATGGTGGTATGGGACACTATATTCGAGCTGTCGACACCTACGGCGAGAGCCGAATACGGTGAGACCTGATTCGTGCTGACGGGCGACGAGTCTTCCGTAGTGTCTTCGAGTATACTCTAAGGTCTATGATTGACGACAAGCCCTTCACAGCAACTAGATCATGAGTTGAGCCGAGTACGGTGAGATCTGTATTCGAGCTGACGGCCAGCGATTGAGCCGAGTACGGTGAGACCTGTATTCGAGCTGACGGCCAGCAATTGATCCGCATACGGTGAGATTTGTATCCGTGCTGACAGGTGACGAGCCCTTTGTGATGCCTTCGCTACGCCTCTCAAACCATAATATCGTATGAGATTAACTAGGACTGACGACCCTTGAATGGATCATGTTTGGGAATGATACAAGGGAGGTACCTTAGTTTCCCAATACTGCTGTTTGAAATGGACTAATAATTACTCAGTAATCATGCTCATCATCGCACTACATGTGCCTGGTAGATGTGGAGCACTAAGGGATGAACGCATTCACGAACGTAAGATGGTGTCGCATGAGGGTGGTTTGGCAAGGGCATACATCATGTCATTTCATACTTGCATTAAATAAGAGTAGTTAGAATTGTTTGATTGTACTGCTTTATCATTACTGATTGACTGAGTTGATAACATGTTAACCTATGCTTTTATTATTCCACTGTGTTGATCACCCACTCCCACGTTACGGGACGGTGTTGTATACACCAACCAGATTTGTTGAGTTTCAGGTGATGACGATGCTTATGAAGCAGAGCCGGACTACTACTATGATGTTGAAGAGGAGTTCTCCTACATGTAATCTCTGGCAGGTCTATGAATACCTGGTATTGTATTGACGGGGCTATGGTACTTGGGATAGAAGACATTATACTTACACATTTGATATATTTTAGAAATGTACTTAAAATTTATTAACCTAGTAACATTATCACACTCTGGAGACTCACCACAGTTTATATATTTTATATATCTATCATAGTCTTCCGCTTGTAAATTTAACTGTCTCTGGAGTATGATATGCTGTTTTGGCTTAATCTCGCTCATGTTCAATGCACTAATACAGACAACATTCAATCATCACTATCTATGTTGCATAGGTGATGTTCTGGAACTCGGGTGTTGAGTTATGCTCGACCCCCGATTTTTCGGGATGTTACAAGTATCCTTTACTCGGGCTAATCCTACAGTCCACGACTCTGATGCGGATATTGATGAGGAGCTAATCGTTGACCCAATACCTCCGAATACTACAGACCCTGCTTTAGCTTCCACCTATATGCATGATCTTCTGACTCGCATCACTCATATCGAAGATCAGTGGATGCAGCTTCTTGAGCGACAGTCACAACTAGAGCAGTTGTGTCACTCCTTCAACATGTCATCCAGAGCATCATCGCCCATTTATCCTGCCAGCGCGACAACATCACCGCACTCGGACAACCTAGTTAGATCAGTCACGGTTCCTAGACATTGACACATGGTTTTCTTTTGAGGAGAAAAATAATAGTGTGTATTCTTTTTTACCAGCTCGGTCATTGATGTTTATTGTATAGTTGGTTGTTGTTTTTTTTAGGTTGTATGAAGCTATAGGTGGATCCTGCCTTATCATGGATCATTTTAGAATATTTTCTAATGATATAAAAATATTTTATGTGCCTCTTCGTATACATATATCTATACATTTCTATCTAAATTCCTATTCATTATAAAGAACTATCTTGTGCATATTGTCTATATTTATTGACTATTAACATCCATTTGTTAATTTCTCACAAGAACGGGGACACAACTCCCACCAAATTGCCAAATTATCTTTTTGCAGGCAATCTTTGGTACAAGGTCATGCAGGAATTGAGGGGAGCTAGTATGAAAATTTAAATCATATCAAAGATATTGTATTTATCAATGTACATCATTAACATGGCATGTAATTATTATAAGTTTTTGGGTTTGACATTGATGTTCATTGGCCTTTGACCATGACAAGAGTCTAGGTTAGGTTTTGTCATGTAATTGACAAATGGAGAGATTGTAAGTGTAAAAGTTTGTTAATTACATGTGTCAAGTCCAGATGAGCCCCGTGGATGATTAAAGAATTAAGAAGACTTGAGGACTTACAGAAACTAAAGTGCAAAGAAAGGTAAGATCGTTGTACCATGGTACAATACCTCAGAAACCAAATACCATTAGCCATTTCTTGACCTAAAAGCTCAAAATAAAGATGCCTTATAATCCTATAGGAATACCTTATGAACCTATCTTCCAAAGCGTAAATATATAATGGGTGAAAGGACCAAATTTAGGCATGTTCGGTCACACGAAATGATCACAACCCCAAGTGTAGGGTCGTGATGTAGTAATAACTCGGTGAGACCGAGGTCGAATCCACAGGGACTAAACTTATACATATTCTGAAAAGAACTAAAACTAGAACTAGAAGAAGATCTAAATCTAAAATCTGAATAAAAGAGAGTAATTGTGAAGGATTTATCAAATATCAAAAGGGAACTAGAGTGCTAAGAGTCCACTTGTAGCTATGAAGATGCTACATTGTTTGATTCAATAAACACAACTGGAATTGGAGTCTTATCCTATCCAATTGGAAGATAAAATAATTGAAGCACAAACTGAACTTTTCATTGACCTAATTCTCAATGGAGGAGAATTGTGATGATTAGAAGGGATTCCATCACCCTACCATGCCCAAGAGACGATAGTGAACAATAAGATTTACCAATCTCACAATCTCAAAATAGGAAAAGAAGATATCCAAAGCTATCATAGCATCTATTGTAATTTGAGTCACAATAAATCATAGAAAACTGAAAATATTCCTTAAATTCAAACTAGAAATCAATGAAGTTCAACATAAATAATAATCAAAGTAAGATAAACATCCCAACACGCTACAAGCTTCACCTCTTCTCCCTAGCTAAGAGATTAACTAGTAATAACTAACTCAAAAATATAAGAAAAACAGAAAAATCTACTAGAACCCATGAAAAAATGAAGTAGAATAACGTCGTCAGCGCTCCACCTAGGCTTCCTTTCCCTTTCCAAACCCTAGAAGATGCTTTGGAGCATCCTAGGGACTCCTATTTATAGTTGGGGAACTCCAACTTTCGCACCGAGTTAGAAAAATCTGCAAACTACCTCAAATTTATGTAGTCCATGCAAAATCTGCGTAAAACTTTGATTCTATTGAAGGGTCTTCAATTGAATCGAAGTTTGGTCCAAAACTGTCCAGCGAGTTTGGCTTGAAAAATCCTGAAATTCTCGATTAATCGAACTGGCTTCGATTGCACCTTCGATTCTATCGAAGTGTCTTCGAATGAATTGAAGTTTAGTCCAGAACTGTCCAATGACTTTGGCAGTCTTCGATTGTACCTTCGATACTATCAAAGTATCTTCGATAGAATAGAAGTCTATTCTGACAGTTTTTCAGAACCATGTTTTTCTGGCCAAAACTTTCAGAATATTTTTTTTCAAGACAATTTTCAGGATTCTTTTTTTCACTTCAAATCTTCGATTCTCTTCATTTCTCACTTGGTTTCCTTGGATCTTTGACATGTGAATTCTTCAATCTTGGTCTCCTAAGATCCATCCCTTACCTTGGAGATTCTTGAGCATCAAATCCATGCTTTTAACATTCTTTTTAATCCAAGCTCTCAGATTTACCTATCAATACAAACATGTATAAAATATACCCATTAAGCATTATTATGTTCATAAAACCAAGATATAAATAGGGGAAAATATGCAATACTTGGCACTCAACACACCCCCTAACTAACATTTTGTTAGTCCCGAGCAAAACATGCGTGTTATAATCTTCAATTCTTAATGTTCAAACCTCTTCCGGAAAATAATATTTTGTGTAAACAAGTATGAATGAGTATAATCCACAGAGGCGAGAGTGAAAATTTGAAAACCTAGAGCTGAATCAAGCGAGCTATCAATTAAATAGGTTCTTCATTAATAACTTAAGAGCATAAGTTCATATGTCAAGTTTTTCCAACGTGCTCAGTGATTTCCAACTTACTTTTCATAAAAACACTATTGTTTCATAATGTTAGTCATGCTCATCACCTTAAGATTGATTGAATAATCAAGTATCGATTCCAAACTTATCCCATTTTTCTTCTTTTTCCAGTTTTTTATTTTATATCGACGGTCCTTTTTATTTAGTCATTATTTTTGGAATTTTCATTATTTTCTAGTCTTGTCAGGCTTTCTATTCTTTCCATCATACATGACCTTTTAGTCGATCTCATTATTTTTAACTGGTTCTTTTCATCATTATTTTTTTTTTAAAGGTGGATAAAATTTTCTAGACTCAATTCTCAACATCTATCAATGATACACATACTAACAATTAGAAATTCTAACATCATTCACAGAAAACAAATCGAAAGTGTCTTTTGACTTAGATCAACATGATATTTAAACTTCCTCTTAGTCAATTAAATGAGAGAATTTAAGTGATATGCTACTCGGTTGATCAAACTCCAACAATTCAAAGTTCAATCTCTATCTTATCATCATACTAAAGCATTCTTAATTACATAACCTATCACTTTCCAAATAGATTTTTAATTTAAGAAATTGAAAATTTTCAAAATTTCTGCTCAACGACTAAGAAAACACTAATTAGTTTACCTAATCCACACCTCCCAACTTAAAATCTACATTGTCCTCAATGTAAAAGATGTAAGCATGCAATGCATACGAGACAATGAAAAGAAATGAGAGGTAATGGAAAGATAGTACCTGAAGAAGGAGAATTGAAGCTTTTTTAAAGTCCTCAACATTAAATGGGTTAGCACGAAGACTAAACAAACTGAAAGTAAACTATCATAATACTAAATCTTATGAAATCAATAAACCTAACTATACCTCCATCAGACTAGGAGGTCAATCTTGATACATAAGATTGATCAGAGGCATGGACATATCCTCTGAATCAAATTTCTTAACAAATGGCTTGAGATAATGTCCGTTCATGTTGAAAACATTGTCATTCGTCATATTCTTTTCTCGACAGCCCCATGAGGATAAACGTCCATAACAGTGAAAGAGCCGGTTCAACAAGATCGAAGTTTTCCCAGAAAAATATGTAATCGAGAATTGTACAGAATGACTTTTTGACCAGGTGTGAATGATTTCTGAAGGATGTTCCTATCATGGAATACCTTCATCCTGTCCTTGTAAATTCTCGAGTTCTCGTATGCGTCGTTCCGAATTTCCTCAAGTTCATTTAGTTGAAGCTTGCACAACGAGCCAGCGTTGTCCTAATTAAAGTTCAGATTTTTTATAACCCATTAGGCTTTATGCTCCAACTCCACATGCAAGTAGAAAGCTTTCCCATATATGAGTCTAAAGGGAGACATTCCAATGAGGGTCTTATAAGTTGTAGGATAAGCCCATAAAGCATCGATCAAGCGGATTGATCAATCCTTACGATCAGGATTAACCATTTTTTTCAAAATTTGTTTAATTTATCCGTTGGAAATCTCAGCTTGCCCGTTTGTCTACGGGTGGTATGAAGTGCTCACTTTATCGGAGATGTCATATTTCTTCATTAAGTTCACAAATGGCCTATTACAAAAGTGTTAAACTCCATCACTAATGATGGCTCGAGGTGTTCTGAACCGGAAAATGATATTTTCTTTTAAGAATCGAATGACTGTTTTATGATCATTATTCCGGCACGGGATCGTTTTGACCCACTTAGTGACATAGTCTACTGCCAACAATATGTACATATTTCGAAAGGATTGGGGGAATGGCCCCATGAAATCAATGCCCCAACAATCGAATGCTTCAATAACAAGAATTGGATTTATTGGCATCATATTTCAACATGACAATTCTCCCAATTTTTAACAACTTTGCAAGCTTTGCAAAACTCATGAGTATCTTTGAACATAGTGGGTCAGTAAATGCCGCACTGCAGAATTTTGGTCATGGTCTTTTTAACAGAAAAGTGACCACCACAGGCCTGAGAATGATAAAAGGAGATGACACTCTGATGTTCACTATCTGAGACACATCTCCTTAGAATTTGGTCTAAGAAATATTTAAACAAATAAGGATCATTCCAGAAAAACTTACATACCTCGGCGAAGATTTTTTTCTTATCTTGCACAGTCCAATATATTAGCATGAAACCTGTTGCAAGATAATTTGTAATGTAAGCAAACCAAGGTAATTGGAAGAATTTAAATAGTTGTTCATCAGGGAACATGTCGTTTATAGGTGTCGTCTTAAGGGAATCGGGGAGATCAATTATCGAAAGATGGTCAGCCACTACATTCTCTACTCCCTTTTTATCTCTTATTTCTAAATCAAATTCCTAGAGTAGAAGGATCCATTTGATCAGGCGGGGCTTGGCATCCATCTTAGAAAGAATATACTTTAGTGTCACATGGTCCGTGTAGATGATGATCTTGGATCCGATCAGGTAGGACCTAAATTTGTCCAAAGTGAACACTACGGCTAAGAGTTCCTTCTTCGCAGTAGAGTAGTTTACTTGTACAGAATTTAGAGTTCTACTTGCATAGTGAATAACGTAGGGCTTATTTTATTTTCTCTAGCCTAACACTACCCCAATAGCATAGTCAGATGCATCGCACATAATCTCAAAAGGGATGTTCCAATCGGGTATCTACATGATAAGTGCGGTAGTCAACATGCCCTTGAGCTTAGTGAAAGCTTCTTGGCATTACTCAGTCCACTCGTATGGAGCACCATTTGAAATAGATTACATAAAGGATGAGAGAGGTGAATAAAGTCCTTTATGAATCATTTGTAAAATCCTGCGTGTCCTATGAAGGATCGTACGTCACGTATGCTCTTGTGTGGAGGTAGGTTTGAGATAAGATCATTTTTAGCCTTGTCTACCTCAATTCCCTTGGACGAAATTAGATGTCCAAGAACAATTTCCTTAGAAAATATGAAATGACACTTCTCCCAATTTAGAACCAAATTCTTTTCCTCACATCGCTTCAGCACATTTTTCAGATTTTCCAGACACTCATTAAAAGATGGATAAAAAACAGAGAAGTCTTCCATGAAAACCTCTAAATATTGCCCCACCATGTCAAAAAATATACTCAACATGCATCGCTGAAAGGTGGTGGGAGCATTACACAGTTCGAATGACATCCTTCGATAAGAAAATGTGCCATAGGGACATGTGAACGTTGTCTTCTCCTGATCTTCAAGGGCTTTCTCTATTTGATTGTAGCCCGAATACCCATCAAGGAAGCAGTAGTAAGAATGACCAACTGGCCTTTCCAAAATTTAATCAATGAACGGCAAAGGAAAGTGGTCCTTCCTTGTGACGGTATTCAATTTTCTATAGTCAATACACATTCTCCAACCAGTAATGACTCTAGTTGGCACGAGTTCATTGTTAGCATTGGCTACGATGGTGATTCCAGATTTCTTAGGAACCACCTGAGTTGGACTCACCCATTGATTATCGAATATAAGGTAAACGATACCCACATCTAACAACTTAAGCACTTCTCCCTTATCTACCTCTTTCATATTTGGATTTAATCAATGTTGTGGTTGTCGAGAGGTTTTCACATTATCTTCGAGATGAATGCGGTGAGTACAAATCAAAGGATCAATTCCCTTGAGATCCGCAATCGACCATCCAAGGGCTCTTTTATACTCAATGAGAGTAGAAATAAGCATACTTTCTTGTTCTTGCTCAAGGTGGGAAGAAATCAATTGATAGAGGAATAAAGTTATAAAAATAATGATAAAAAGTATTAAAGATCTAGGAATCCCCAATTAATAGACTTTGAATTTAGTTCGTCTTATCAAGTTGATAACTCAACTACAATTGGATTCTAATCCGCTCTAGTTGGAAGATAATATATTAATAGCAATAAAAAAAATGTCCAACAAAGCTTATAATCATGATAAGCTTGATCTCTCATGAAGATCTAGGTAATCACATCTCAGGGAATCGAAAGCATCTAATTTACCCAGAGGTGGCAATAGATTAAACATCTTTACATATTGATTCCTTTCCCAATTTAGGAATTCAATCACATCCAATCATAATTCAACGTAAAAACCTTAACTTTCATTAAAGAAAAAAAATAAACATCAAATATCCATCAAAAGATCTATCCATTAGCCTTAGCTAAGAGATTAGCCAATCAAAGACATGATTGAACTAAAAATAAAAAGAAAATAATAAAAAATAAATAGAACTGAAGGATTGGAGAAGAAGGAGGACTCCTTAGAGGCTCCACAACTCCTTACTCTACACATTTTATGCTAATTCATACCTAGGAAAGCTTAAAATATCTCTTGAAATAGGAAAAGTTCGCACCAACTTGGAATTGACTCCAATTTACGCACTTTGATTATGCTTCAGCTGTAGCCAACCGGGACCTTCAATCACAATGAATTAAGTCTTTGGTCACACTGAATTTACTCTCGATTGTTGCCGAATTTCTTCGATTTGTATTTGAAGTTTGTGTCTCCCTTAGGTCGCATCCAACCCCCCTCATTTGGTGGCACCAAGACAAATTTCGGTTGCACCTAAAGTCGAGCTGAATTATCTCCAAAAATTACCATTTGTTGGTGAAATATTTTGTGTACTTTTAGTCGAATCGAACCAACCTTAGGTGGCACCGAATAGTCTATTTATTCTGTTATTTGCACAGCGTAATTTTCAGTCTTTCCTCCACCTTTTGTACTTGGTTTTCTTAGATCTTTGGCATGTGAATTCTTCATTAATAACTTCTAAATCTTTAAATCTTCTTTTGATTAATCTTTTAAGTTTTAATCATTCTTTTTAGGCATGATTTCATCTTTGTTTACAAGATTACCTCACATATATAAAACAAATGTTAATTAATCAATTAAGTACTTCGAATGCACATAAATTAGTGCAATTGAAAGGATAAATATGCAATATTTAGATCTTATCAACAAGACAGCAAGCAGACTCATTAATTCATCTAGTATCGAATGATAAATTCAGTCCAACTAAATAAACCTTCTGTCCCACCAATGGTGATGCGCGGTCCCACTGAAATAAGCCACAACAAGATAACAAGCAAATTGGCTTAATTCGGTTGCAACTGAATAACATATTCCATGTGACTGAAGGTGTTAGGTAATGCTCGGTTCCTCCGAACTTCACAAAAACAGGAAAGAAAGCAACTGATCAAATTTGTCTATAGCTGAATGTAAATTCGATCCGACAAAAGGACACCTTCGGTGCGACTGAAGGTGCTAAAAATTGTCCACCAGCCCGAAAAGATTTCTATGCCTAATTCAGTGCAACTGAAGGCTAATTCAGTCTAACCTACAACTAGCCATTTTTTTTTTTTTACTATTTTCACCCATCTCTATCATTCAATAAATTCAATTCTTGGGCATCAAAACCCTTAGGTGAGAAATTGATAGAGCTTTGTGAGAGTGTGATTCCTTAGGAAAAATCCCTCCTCCCATGCTCTTTTCGTCATGGAGTTCATCATTCAATCCTTATGTTCAAGTACATTAATTGAGCATTCAAAGCTTAGATTGAAATATGAACTCTAATATTTATTAATGGTCTAGAACTCATCTTTAATGGCAAATCCTTTGTGTTAAAGGGCCTTAAATACTAAGCATTGGGAATCCTAACATTACCCTTAAAGATCCCTCGTCTTGAGTTAGGATTTACCTACCCTTCTTCCGTACCTCGGCATTAGAGAATGCACATCTACTCTAAGGTTGTGGTTCAATATAGCTAAAGAAGATGCTTTTCTGATTAAGGAGGCTCTTCAATAAGGTGCGTTCAAGGGGGCTCATCCACTTTAAGTAAGAAAGTTATTTTTTTAGTCAATTTTGTTTGGAAACCAATTCTTGTGTAGGATTAGGTTTCAAAGTTTGACCAACCAAACTCTATAAGTCCTTGTGTAGGCCTCTAATGGAAAAAATATGTTTTTCATCCTTGCGTAGGACGCCTTGATTGAGTTTGAGATCCAAACTCTCTAAGAGCTTTTGTAGGCCATCGACAGATGTAAAACTTATAGAGCTTGTGTAGGTTGTAAAGGTTCATGGTAAACCTAATTTAAAACCATTTTGATAGTGAAGTCTGGTACATTCTAGGAGAGAGTGAGAAAGTTGGGAGTGAAGTAGGCATATAGCCGAACTATTATACATAGTGTGCAATGGGTTGAATAATTTTTTGCTTATAGTTATTAATAATTTGGTGAATGATTGTGGATGCCTATCCTTATTGTAGTAAACATTTTTGACAGAATGCACACATAATGTTTTATTATTGTTCTATTTTAGTCTTGAGCCCATTTGATACGTACATCATGTCTTGTTTTTATTGCTTAGGTTGAGTTATTAGAAGTGAGTGATCATTGGTTAAATTATTAAATTTTAAAAGTCTTTTTTACCCCCTACCCCCCTCTAAGACATTAGTCATATCTCCAAGCTTCACTTATTTCATCTTCTCCTAAGGTTTCTCGAACCTATGCTCGATCTGTTCCAATTGATTCTTTGTTCTTGCCCGAGGATGGTGAGTTGGACCCCGGCCGTCAGATTTCTTTAATTTCATCACTTCGAAGTGGGTGAAGGTTGTGTTCATGCTCATGCCAATGTTGGTGTTGTTGAGAAGTGGAGCCACATCTGGGGCCACGCACGGCCAGTTGTGGCACCTTCTCGACTGGTCGAGGAGTCCACTCGACCAGTCATGACCAATCGTGGACTGGCTCGACTCAAAGTCCGGCGAGCAAAGGTTTTTGGGTTCCGAAGTGCTCGACCGATCGTGGATCATTCTCGACCGGTCGAGGGGTCCTCTCGACCGGTCATGTAGTCTACTCGACTAGTCAAGGTTACGCAGACTCATTTCCGAATCTGATGCAGCTGCGGATTTTTGTGTCGCCTTTCGCAAGGGTGTGAAAGGAAAGTTGCCTAAACTATATATAGGTGTCCCTAGGGCTTTTCTAGGGTAATTAGAAAGCATTAGGAAATAATTCTAAGGTATGGCAAAGGGTTTTCTCTATATTTCCAAGGGAGAGGTTAGTATATCGCTTTGTAATCTCTATTTTTCTTCATAGTGGAAGATTGCACCCGTAGTTTTTTACCCTTGTTAAGGTTTTTCCACGTATATCTTATCTTGTGGTTTGTTTGGATTGCTTTGATCTATTTCTAGTTTATATTTCTTCTTGTTTATCGTTTGTGGGTGAGGCTTGAGATTGGATCTCGGCTCACTGCGTTGTTGGCGTGTTGCGTAACAACTGGTATCAAAGCTATTGGTTTATTCTATTGGGAGCGATGACAGAAGAAGGGAAAACTAGAATTGAGAAGTTTGATGGCCTTTACCTTCTGAAAGATGCAGATGGAGGATTATCTGTATCAGAAGGACCTCTATATTCCTCTAGGAGGAAAAGAAAAGAAACCAAAAAAGATGATAGATGATGAATGGTTTTTACTGGATAAGAAGGCTTTAGGAACGATCCGATTCTCTTTGTCTAAGAGCGCCGCCTTCAATATATCTGAGGTAAAAACTACAAAAGAATTAAGGGAAGCCCTAGCCACCATGTATGAAAAAGCCTTCAGCATCCAACAAGGTTCATCTTATGAAATAGTTGTTCAACATGAAGATGTCAGATGGTGAGAGCGTGGCTGAACATCTAAACGAGTTCAATACAGTCACGAGCCCGTTGGAAGCCATTGGCATTGTTTTTTAGGATGAGGCTAGGGCGTTATTGATCTTATCCAGTCTGCCAGACAATTGGGATGATTTAGTGATTGCTGTGAGCAATTCTTCAGGGTCGACGAAGCTGAAATTTGATGATGTGGTCGGACTAATTCTTAACGAAGAATCTAGAGGAAAGGCATCAGGAGTTTCAAGGGATTCAGGGAATGCTCTAAACGTTGAAGGAAGAGGAAGATCGCTCGGCAAATGAGGTAATAAACACGGGCATTCTAAGTCAAGGAAGAAGTCCAAGGGATCGAAAGACAAAGATGGGTGTTAGCATTGCGCCAAGAATAAGCATATGAAACGTGATTACAGGGCGCTCAAGAAATAAGAAGGAAGCTCTCAAAGCGGAAAGGATTCAGTGAGTCTATCTGAGGAGAGTGACACAGAGACATTAATCTTGTCTCTTGATACGAGGAATGAGTCTTGGGTTATAGACTCGGGTGCTTCGTTTCATGCCACCTCATGTAAGGAAGTTCTGCATGATTATGTGTCAGGTGACTTTGGGAGAGTCTACCTAGGTGATGATGAGTCGTGCAATATTGTTGGAAAGGGAGACATTCATGTCAATTAGAAAGACGGAACGGTTTTGAAATTGAAGGATGTCAGACATGTACCGAGTTTGAAACGTAATATGATCTCAGTGGGACAGTTGGCCGATACCGGTTATGTAACGACATTCACCAGTGATTCCTGGAAGATCACAAAAGGTGTCTTGGTGATATCTCGAGGAAAAAAGGAAGGTACTTTGTACATGACTTCAGGATCGTACAGTTCACTCTCAGTCGCATCAACTGGAGTGAATGGGCAATTATGACATCAAAGGTTGGGACATATGAGTGAGAAGGGGGATGAAAGTGTTATTGTCTAAAGGGAAGCTACCAGGGCTAAGAGGGTAAGCTTCAAGAAGATGAGACGCGCTCCAAAGACGCATCAGTTGGAGCTTGTACACACTAATGTGTGGGAACCGACACAGGTATTATCTCTTGGTTGCTAATGTTATTTTGTTTCTTTTATTGATGATGCTAGTAGAAAACTGTGGATCTATTTCTTAAAGCATAAATCTGATGTATTTGATGTATTTAAGAAGTGGAAATTTAAGGTAGAAAATGAGACAGGTAAAATAGTAAAATGTCTCAGATCTGATAATAGGGGAGAGTACTGTGATAAGAGGCTTGAGGATTATTATACAGCAAATGGAATCAAACATCAGAAAATGATTCCAGGAACACTGTAGCAGAATGGTGTGGCTAAGCGCATTAACAGGACCATCCTTGAGAGCGCCAGGAGCATGAGGTTACATGCAGGGTTGCCCAAGACGTTTTGGACAGACGCTATGAATACTGCCGCATATCTCATCAATAGAAGTCTCTCAACACCATTGGATGGTGGGTTACCAGAAGAAGTGTGGACTGGGAAAGAAGTGAACCTTGCACGTCTCAGAGTGTTTGGTTGCACTTCATATGTTCACATTGATGCAGAGCACAGAAACAAGATGGATGCGAAGTTCAGGAGGTCCACGTTTATAGGCTATGGCCAACACGATTTTGGCTACAGGTTTTAGGATGCAGAAAACAGGAAAATCATCAGAAGCAAGGACATAGTCTTCAATGAAAAAGTGATGCATAAGGACAGTGTGATAGAAAATAAGGCCAAGGAGAAAGAATTCGTAGAGATGGAAGAGTTACCGGACACAGGTGTTACAGCGCCACAGAATGATCATGCATAGGAGCATTATGAGGCAAAACTGCATACACCGGTTGTGAGGCGGTCTGTTCAGGAGAGGAGACCCACGGTCCGATACTCACCCTCCTTACATTATCTACTACTTCAATGAAAAAGTGATGCATAAGGATAGTGTGACAGAAAATAAGGCCAAGGAGAAAGAATTCGTAGAGATGGAAGAGTTACCGGACACGGGTGTTACAGTGCCACAGGATGATCATGCATAGGAGCATTATGAGGCAAAACTGCATACACCGGTTGTGAGGAGGTTTGTTCAGGAGAGGAGACCCACGGTCCGATACTCACCCTCCTTACATTATCTACTACTGACAGATAATGGTGAGCCAGAGTGTTTTGAAGAGGCGTTACAGTCAGATAGATGGGTTAAGTGGGAGCAGGCCATGGATGAAGAGATGGACTCTCTCGAGTCTAATCGTACATGGGAGCTAGTCACTCTACCCAAGGGTAAGAAAGTTCTTCATAACAAGTGGGTTTACAGACTGAAGGAGGAGCACAATGGTTCGAAATGGTACAAGGCCAGATTGGTTGTGAAAGGGTTTCAACAAAAGGCAGGTATCGATTTCACTGAAATATTTTCACCTGTGGTGAAAATGTCTATGATTCGTATGGTCTTAAGTATAGTGGCTACAAAGGACTTACATCTAGAGTAGCTAGATGTTAAGACAGCCTTCCTTCATGGGAACCTTGAAGAAGAGATATATGCATCAGCCGACAGGATACGTGGCACCAGGAAAGGAGAACAAGGTGTGCAGACTGAAGAAGAGTCTATATGGCCTGAAGCAGACCCCGAGGCAGTGGTACAAGAAGTTTGATAGTTTCATGTCGGGAAACGGTTACAGGAGATGTCATGCTGACCACTGTTGTTATTTGAAGAAGTTTGATATGTCATACATCATCATTCTTCTGTACGTTGATGACATGCTTGTGGCTGGTTCAAGCATGAAGGACATCTCAGATCTCAAAAGACAGTTGTCTAGAGAATTTACCATGAAGGATTTGGGAGCAGCAAAATAAATCCTAGGTATGAGGATAAAGCATGACAGAGAAAATAAGAAACTAGTTTTGTCACAGGCAGAGTACATAGCCAAGGTACTTGATCGATTCAATATGGGAGGTGCTAAGTCGGTTAGCACTCCATTAGCCAACCACTTCAAGCTATCTAAAGAGCAAGGTGCAAAGACGCAGGAGGAACGGGACTACATGGCTAAAGTCTCATACACGTCAGCTATTGGGAGTCTCATGTATGCTATGGTGAGCACGAGGCCAGACATTGCTCAAGCAGTGGGAGTTGTTAACAGGTTCATGAACAACTCCGGGAAGGAACATTGGGAAGCTGTGAAGTGGATCCTCAGATACTTGGTAGGTACTGTGGATATAGGGTTGTGTTATGGAGGATCAGAAATCAAGCTACAAGGCTACATAGATTCAGATTTGGCAGGAGATATCGACAATAGAAGAAGCACTACATGCTATGTCTTTACTCTGGGTAGTGCTTCAGTCAGTTGGGTCTCTCAATTACAGAAGATAGTATCTATCAGTACGACGGAAGCAGAATATATTGCGGCTACAGAAGCGTGCAAGGAGATGGTGTGGATGCAAGGTTTTATGGAGGAGTTGGGTAAGAAGCAAGCAGATTACAAGCTGTACAGTGACTGTCAGATTGCAATACACTTGGCTAAGAATTCAGTCTTTCATTCAAGGACCAAGCATATTGCCATCAGATATCACTTCATACGTTCATTACTGGAAGATAGATCGATTGCTCTGGAGAAGATTCATACAAGTGAGAATCCTGCGGATATGCTAACCAAGGCGGTCACACGGGAGAAGTTGAAGCTCTGTTCAACTTTGATTGGCCTTTAAGCTTGAAGACGGGGAGGTAGTGCACTCTGGATGAAGAAGACAAAGGTTTATGGCGATGTGTCTCCAACTAGGAAATTGTTGGGAAGTGGAGCCACATCTGGGGCCGTGCACGACCAGTCGTGGCCCCTACTCGACCGGTCGAGGAGTCCACTTGACCGGTCGTGACCAGTCGTGGAATGGCTTGACTCAAAGTCCAGCGAGCATAAGTTTTTAGGTTCCGTGGTGCTCGACCAATCGTGGATCATTCTCGACCGGTCGAGGGGTCCTCTCGACCGGTCGTGCAGTCTGCTCGACCAGTCGAGGTTACGCAGACTCGTTTCCGAATCTGATGCGGACTACGAATTTCTGTGTCGCCTTTCGCAAGGGTGCGAAAGGGAAGTTGCCTAAACTATATATAGGTGTCCCTAGGGCTTTTCTAGGGTAATTGGAAAGTATTAGGAAATAATTCTAAGGTGTGGGTAAAGGTTTTCTCTATATTTCCAAGGGAGAGGTTAGTATATCGCTTTGTAATCCCTGTTTTTCTTCATAGTGGAAGATTGCATCCGTGGTTTTTTACCTTTGTTGGGGTTTTTCCACGTATATCTTGTCTTGTGGTTTGTTTGGATTGCTTTGATCTGTTTCTAGTTTATATTTCTTCTCGTTTATCGTTTGTGGGTGAGGCTTGAGATTGGATCTCGGTTCATTGCGTTGTTGGTGTGCTGCGCAACAGGTGCTTGGCAACACGGATCGGGTGGTGGTGTCTGATGATAATTCCTCTATTGGCGACGCATGGATAGAGTGGATCGTTCCTCCGTTGAATGAGCATGGATGGAGTAGAACGTTCGCTAACATTGTTCAGGTAAATTGGACTTTGTACGCTTGATTTCTGTTTGGATTTTCATGGATTGGCGATTTTTTTATATCTTTTTTCTAATTGAATGAGATTAGGGATTCCTATTTGGAAGTTGCATTTATCCTTATTCAGTTAAGTTCTTTGTGTTGAAATTGATTTCTGATTATCATTAACTCATTTTCTCGCATGTTTTTCTTAATTTTTTGAAATTCCGCTATTCATGGATCGAGCATCGTAGGGGATATAAATAACTGAAATCAGATTATTTGAAATTTTATATCGTGAAACCGATAACACTTAAGAGTTTTTGTTATGGCTCTAATTCGTGTGTTTAAATTGTTTGTTATTGTTAGCATAGTTCATAGAGTCAAGGCAATATAGTCATTGAGTTGATTTAGTCTATTCACAAAGGGTTGAAGCTGAGTAACGCCTGCAACCAATTTTCATGTGCACTTGGCTTGAAATCTCATTGACTCAAGTTTACTAGGCCGAGGTTTAGAATTATGACTGATAGAAATAATACAATGTCAATCTTTATTAGGAATGATACATTGCATTTGTACAACATTGGGTCCACAACTTATTGGATTCCAACTGTAGCAGAACAAGCAATGATCTATTGCCGTCTAATCTATAATGATAGTTTGATCAACCCAAACCTTTGAGACCTTCTGAAACCTCTCAAAATCTTCCTCCTTGTTGTTACGGATGCCTCTCTTTAACCATGATTGTTGCAAACGAGGATGGTTGACTTGATACTTATAGACATGCATGATTGGTAATAATCGAATTCACATCGGGTACCGACATGGCATATATGCACATTTTCAAGATGTTCGGGTGATATAAGCCGACACAGCTGATAAGTGGTCATTTAAAAGCCACCGGGAATTGGATTCTTGTCTGTTGTATTTCATGAATTTTGAGGTGATTTTTCCACCTCAATTAGCAGCAGCCCCCATCTCTCAGTCCAAATCGCTACCATGCGGCCAACATGAATTTGATTCCTGCGGATCACGTTTAGCCAATTCGGGCCATCAGTTGGTTCCAGATGACCCTAGGTACCCCTTCGGTGCATTTTGTGTCCACTTGCAATGCTTTGTTGGGTCGTTCTAGTGCAGATTTTGAAAATTCACTGCGACCGTGTGAAGTATTATTTGCACCTGACAGTCCTGGTAGATTTGATCACCACAACATAAAAAGGTTTAAATGTCGGTTCACCACAACATAAATAGGATTAGGTGCCACCCGACCTTGCCCAACACTTTGTAGCCCTGACTGTGGGCCCCACCTTAATGTATGCATTGTATATTCCGTTTTGCTAATTATTTGAGGGCATGAGCTCATAAGTGAAGCAAATTCAAGTCTAAGGTGGACCACATCACGTGAAATAATGGTGATTGACCATTAAAAACTTCTTGTGAGCCACATTTTTTACCAAGATATTTATTTCTCTCTCCGTGGCCTTATTAACCGGTTGGATAGCAAATAAACATTATGGTGGGCCCAAGGAAGTTTTTAATGGTGTTTGTTCAATCACCATTGTTTCCTATGGTGCGGTCCACAACAGATTTGTATGTGCTTCATGCTTGGGCCCATGTCCGAGCTGCCAACACCGATGAACATCATGGATATACAATATATACATGAAGGTATTCCCCGCAATTCAACATGGATTACACATGTTGGAGTTGCGTGGATCGTATGAAGTATCCGGACTGGTAATCAGCTGACTCCTTGCAGAAGATTATACTCCAACAGTAAGACATACATCATGGTGACTCTTTGACCAGGGATTTCTCCAGTTAATCTACAATCGTTTCTTAAGCATTCACCGCGGATCACCTGATGAATCTCATTTGCACCATGCTCAAAGGATTTGAGACGAGATGAGAGGTGCGAGGGTTTTGCGTAGGGCTGTCAATGGCCAGGCTAGGGTTAGTCTTGGCCCGGATTTTTAACTATTTTGATTCTATTGAAAATTCTGAGTTTTCAGGCCGGAGCTCGGCCCATTGACACACCCAGTTTGCCCAGGAGAGATGAAAAGAAGAGAGCATCTTACACCAGAAAATGGTCACAAAAGACGGATTGAAGCGAGATTACCAATGTGAAAAGGTCAGCTTGTTTTTGAAAAAGGTTTAAAAGCGAGTTGTTTTTTTAAATTATTCTAAGCATGTGCTCGGGGCACGTCTTTTGCGTGTTGACTGTCTATAGGACACGTTTGCACCCGGAAATTATTTAAAATTACATACGTCGAATAAAATAATTTAAAAAAACTACATACGTGGCACAAAATAATTAGAAGTAAACTATTGAGATTGTGGCTCTAGTGTAGATGCGTCACGAAGAAAAAAAACATCAATTAATCATGTAAAAATCGGGAAGCGGAGTGGCTGGTGTACCACACACCAGTTATATAGCTATTGTTATAGCTGTTGTAAGTACGTGCCGTGTGAAGACCAGCATTGATACTCCTCGATCTTCGAGTTGTATGAACAAAGGATATCAAAGTTACATGGCCCTATAGTGATGTATCTATTATATGTGCATTATTCATCTATTTTTAGAGGTCATTTTAGAACATTATCCAAAAAAATGAATCATATCCTAAGATCATCTGAACCATACCATAAATAGCAGGGAAGATAATGATTTTTACCGTTAAACAATTCATAGGGCCCACCATAACATTTATTTTCCATCCAATCTCTTCATTAGGTCACAAAGACCTGAATGAAAAGGAAAAACAAATTTCATATTTATCCAAAACTTTTATGACCCCAAAAAGGTTTCAATGGTAGACGTTCAATCCCCCACTGCCTTTTGCATTGTGGTCCACTTGATAGCTAGATTTGTCTTGTTTTTCGTCTCCAGCCTCAAGACAAGCTCACCAAATGTGTGGACGGTTTGGATATGACACATATCTCATGATCAGACCCACAAAACTTGCTGACGTCAATACAGCAGATATATAGCTGGTGTGCGCAGTACACCAGCCAATCCACTTCCCTAAAAATGTAGGCATTGATTGGACGATTAAAAGCAGAAAGTGGAAGCAGATTGACTAGTATACCTCACACCATATAGTTGTTGTATCGACGTCAGCAAGTTCTGTGGGTCTGATCATGAGGTATGTGTTATATCCAAACCAGGGGTGCACACGGTTCGGATTCGGTTTCAAAAGGGATAAGAACTAAAGGTGGCCCCCTTCACAGGAAGGGTCCATATTGACAGCTGGCAGGACCAATTCAACTATCACCTTGGCCATTCGGTTCCAATTTCAAAACCGAAACTGAACCGTGTGCACCCCTGATCCAAACTATCTATCCATTTGACGAGCTCGTCTTAAGGCTTGACACGAAAAATAAAACAGATCTAACTGTTAAGTAGACCACGCTGCAAAAAGTAGTGGGGGATTGAACGTCTACTATTGAAACCCTTTTTGGGGTTACAGAAGTTTTGGATCAATATGAAATTTATTTTTCCTCTTCATTTCGGTCTTCGTGACCTTATGAGTAGATTGGATGGAAAATAAATGTTATGGTGGGCCCTATAAATTGTTTAATAGTGAAAATCATTATCTCTATTATTATTTGTGGTGTGGTCCAAATAATCTTTGGACATGATTCATTTATTTGTGGTGTGGTCCAAATGATCTTTAGATATGATTATTTTTGGATAATACCTTAAAATGACTTCAAGAAAATTGATGAAGGATGTAGATGTAATAAATACATATTTATGGGGCCATGTAACTTTGATCTCCTTTGAACCGTTCATATAACTCGGAGATGGAGGAGCATCAGTGCTCGTCCTCGCACGAAACATACCAACAGTAGTTATATAGCTGGTGTGTGGTACACCAGCCAATCCGCTTCCGTGGAAAGCATACAGCGGTCCTGTTTCATCAAACAATGTACTTGACGTCGGTTGTAAGGGGACGCGGATTTCCTGCGAAAGCCTTTCGCAGTAAGTTCCTGCGCAAGAATGTTGTGTGGGGCCCACCACCATGTTTTTGAGAAATGTACTCCGTTCATACGTTTGGTGAGCTCATTTTAGGAAAATCGACTAAAAACAAAGTGGATCCAAAACTAAAGTGGGCCACACAAGATGAAAAATTGGGGAAAGAAATACCTACCGTTGAAACCTTCCTTGGCTCCAACTTGATGTTTATATGCCATTCAAACCGTTTATAAGGTTATTAACACAAGGATGAAGTGAAAATGAAAACAATTTAGCCCGAAACAAAGCTTTTATGGTCATAAGAATGTTTCAACGGTTCTGACTGAATCTCTACTGTTGCCTCTCGTGTGACCCATGAGTACATTTCTCAAAGACATGGCGGTGGGCTCCACACAACGTTCTTGCATCCTTTCGCAGGAAATCCACGTCCGTAAGGCTGTTTGGAAAAAATCTAATTTTTAACAATAGACAGTTTCATAAATGAGTCGAGTCGGCATCCTTGTTGTCGGGTCAATAGGATTTTCCTATTACCCTAGTGGTTTGGCGCCGGAAGCTTTTTTTTTTTATTTCTTTTTATTTTTTCAGTGGGTGTTGACGTGGACCAATGAATTATAGGATATTAGGAATTCTTTGTCGACCGGATAACAGAGGATCCGGACTCGAACTCAAAACAGACCGACTAACGGACGCCAAACCACCAGGGTAACAGGAAAATCCTGATGACCCGATAACAGAGGATCCCGACTCGAAAAAGAGTAAATGTATGCCACGTGTATACTTTCGGGGTGCCTGCGCATCCACGCGATACGCTACCACAGTATCATACAACTGGGCGCGGATTCGCTACTGAACACTTCAGCAGCGATATTTCTACTGAAGTGATGTGGTCGCGTTTCATTGGCGCAAAAGTTGGTCACGGTTGAAAGCATTTAATTCTCCTCCGTCAAAAAAATATAAAATAAATAAAAATGCCCTTTTTTGGCCACGTTTATACTCGGCATGGGAAACATCCTCATTTTGCTTTGATTCACGGAAAGCAGATTGGGTACTGAGTAACTCCGTCCACCACAGTAAACTCCTTCGCCCCGCCCCCACGGTAATATATGTATTTTATCTGCTCCGCCCATCCATATTACTAAACATTTTTAAGAGAATTAGACTAAAAACGAATCATGTACAAATCTCAAATGGACTACGTTATAGGAAAAAGTGTAAATTGAATGTCTCCTGATGAAAAAAAAATTTGAGGCCACGGAAGTTTTACATCAAGCTGATATTTATTAATTCTTTTAATCCATGTCCGTGTGATCTTTTGAATAGGTTGGATGACAAATAAACATAACTGTGGACCCTAAGAAGGTTTCAACGGTGGAAATCATTATTCCCACTGTTTCCGGTGGTATGGTCCACTTGAGATCTGGATATACTTTAAATTTGGTGGTATGGTCCACTTGAGATCTGGATATACTTTAAATTGGGCTCAATTGTTCCAATCAATTGTAAAAACGGATGGACGGCGTGGATAAACCACGTAGACTCAGGATGGGCCAACAAAGTTGACTCGGTACAACCCAACTGAAGTTCTTCATTTTTCCCTCCGCAACGTGGCTCTCTTCCTCTCTCTCTTTCTGCGCGCGACACAGTAAATTCTAATTTATCTTTTCTTCCCAAATCTTTCAAGAGTTGGGATTTTCTTTTGATAATTAGAGTCATGATTTTTCAGTACTTCGAATTGCTCGGTTTGATATTTGAATTTCAAGCGGATGTATGATTTTTGAAGCTACGGCCACTGGGAATGTCATAGCTAATCAGCCACATCTATCCTCAACTTGTGAAAGGCACTTTATCAGGAGAAATACTGAAGCTCGAGATGTGTCCAGCACAAGTAACACAGAGAGATAGAAAGAGACAGCACTGATGGAGAAGATAAAGTAAAGAAAATAAGGGTCTTCTGTGGTCGAGTACAAAGGTGACTTGTCACGGCGTTTCTATCTTTTTGACGGAGTGCATTAAATGCTTTCAGCCGAGCCCTAAGTTTTGCGCCAATGAAACGCGACCACATAACCTCAATGGCAACATCGCAACTGAAGTATTCAGTAGCTTATCCACGCCCCATACAACTCCCTCCTCCTCCGGATAAATTACGAAGCTGTCACTGTCAGCTGTCAGTACAGCATCGCGTGACCCAGATTTGAGGGCAGGACCCGTCTATTCTCCGCGGCCCTTCAAAAACGGTGGTGACCCATGGCGAATCCACTAAAAAACGGAAGCGGATTGCCTACTGAGTAACTCAGTACGGTAAGCGTACCGAGTAAACTCCGTGGGTCCGCCGTGATTTACATATTTTATCTATTCTATACATCCATGTTAACGGATAATTATATGGGTTGATACCAAAAATTAGATCTATCCAAATCTCGAGTAGACCTCACCACGGGAAATAGTGTGAACTGAAATTCTACTGTTGAAAATTTCTTGGGGCCCACAAAAGTTTTAAATCAAGCTGATATTTGTGTTTTCCCTTCATCCATGTCTGTGTCAAATTATGAACAGGTTGGATGACAAATAAACATCACTGTGGGCCCTAGCAAGGTTTCAACAATGGAAGTCATTATTTGCATTGTTTCCTTTAGTGTGGTTCACTTAAGCTTTCGGAATACTTTTATCTTATAATCAACCACTAAAATGATATGGAAAAATGGATGGACAGCGTGGATAACTCACATACATTCATAGTAGGCTCAACTGAGTTTACTCAGTACGATAAAAGCGTACTGAGTAACTCAGTACCCAATCCTATTCCCTAAAAAACATGCTTGTCAGGCAATCCAGACAATCCAAATCGCTGAAGATGGGAAGCGGATTGATTGGTGTATGGAGCTGCTGCTGTATGTACGTGTCGTGCGAAGACGAGCACTGATGCTCCTCGAGCTCCTGGTTGTACGAACGGTTCAAAGGAGATCAAAGTTATGTGGTCCACGGTGATGTATTTATTATATCTACATTGCTCAGCTATTTCTAGAGATTATTCTAGAGCATTATCCAAAAATTAAATCATATCCAAAGATCATCTGAACCACACCACAGATAGCAGCGGATATAACTGATAACGTAGTGCCCGTCGTAACATTTATTTTCCATCCAATCTATTCATAATGTCACAAAGACCTGAATGAAGAGGAGAAACAAATTTCATATTGATCCAAAACTTTTGTAACCCAAAAACGTTTCAATGGTACACGTTCAATCTCCCATTGCATTTTTCAGTGTGGTCCACTTAATAGTTATATCTGTCTTATTTTTCGTCTCAAGCCTTAAGACGAGCTCGCCAAATGAATGGACGGTTTGGATATACACATATCTCATGATCAGACCCATAGAGCTTGTTAACATTAATTCAGCTGCTATATAGCTGGTGTGAGGTACACCAGCCCATCCGATTAGGGCCCGTTTGGCCACCCGCATTAAGTGGGAGTAGCTGGGATTACATTCGTTTGCCTGCGATATCCACCGTACAACCATGTTTGGAGAGGCTTTTTCAACCCGGGATAATGAGCATCCGGTCTCCTGCCAATACTGTTAGTCAAAAAGATGGATTTGGCAATCCCATCTACTGTACGCCATAACCCGCTTCGACTTCACCACCGGGTAATAAACCGCTTCCCTTCTATATATGTTGGTGACATCCACATGAATGAAGCCATTTAGGTATGATGTCGGACCAGAGGCCCCTTCTGCTTGTTATGATTACATCTACTCTATCAGGACATTTTTTGAGGTTAAGTTTAGATCGTTACACTAAAACTGGAAATTTTCCAATGCTCAAATCGACCACACCATCGGAAATAATGTGAATGGTTCATCTTCGGATTTTGCTTCCTGAGGACCACAGAAGTTTTGTATCAATTTGATACATGTGTTTTCACTTAATCAATGTCTTTGTGATATTATCAACGGGTTTGATGAAAATAAAACATAACGCTAGGTGATAGAAAGGTTTCAACGGTGGAAATCATTATTCTCGATGGTATGGTCCACTTGAGATTTATATATACCTCGAATTTTTTGTCTCAACCACTAAAAGGATCTTAAAAAAAGGATGGACGGAGTGGAAAAGACAATACACTCACAGTGGGCCCCAAGTGAGTGTAATCAATACGATAAGTTTTTACTGAGTAAGTCACGTGGATAATGCAGATAGCAATCCGAATTCAATTGTAGTTCTTGTGAACGCCTTTTGCAGAATCTACATGCGAAGGATAGGTAGTTGGGGCCCATAGTGAGGTGTATGGGAAATCCACCACGTTCATCAGTTTTAGAATAATATGTAATGACATTGAACCGGAAATTACAATCATCCAATTGTCATATGGGCCACACTAATGCAGGTTGAATGTCCACCATTCAGACATATGTGGAGCCACATAAGATTTAAAACATGAAAACTTAACACCGTACCAATATGTGTAAACAATATACTTTGTGAATGGTATAGATGTTATAAAAAAAATACGGTGGGGCCAGGAAGGATTCAACGGTCGAAATTTACCTACAATCGTTTATATAATGCATGGGGCACATGAGTGTTGGATTTAGATCATTTTCGGGCCCATCACCTAAAATGATATTTTAAACCTATTGGGCGTGGTGGATTTCTCTTATTCATCACGGTGGGCCCCACTGAGCTTCACGTCCATGAAGTTCCTACGAAAGAGGTTCGCGGGAAATCCGCATCCATATCCGAAGGAGATTCAGAACGATTCTGTTTGATGGCTGAATACGGAACGAAGTGTTTTTCCTTCTCGCGGTCAGAGAGGAGCAGGTCTACCTTCGGGTTCCAAACGACCTATAGGACGCACGACTCCAGACGATGTACAACCACACTGTCGATGGGAGGTGAGGCTGACGATACAGATCGCTTCTTCCATTGTAGTCAAGTAAGGAAGGAGGTAGAAGTATATAAAGGGGACTTGGCCAGGGAGGGAAACGTGCATTTTGGGCCCACTACGTGATAAGGTATGTGTTGTATGTCATCTACAAGACTCTCTCTTTCCTTCCTCTCGCCATAGTATCTCTCCCACCATACGATAATGGCAAGATTGTTTACCAGTAACCCTCGGTGGACAGGGTCATATGTATTCCAAGTTCCATTTTCAATGTCTTGCTAATGATCGTAACCGCATGCAGAGTATAAACCATAAGTGGCAGGCCTACCGTTTCTATGGTTCTGATGCCTTTCATAAGTGGCATGTAGCCGAAAAGGATGATACGGTGCTGCAGGTGGTGGTATTGGTTTACCATATCTGTCTTGTTGCCTCTATATGACCGGTCATCGGCAGTGCATGGAAATACTTCCATATACCTAGTTGCATTTTAGACTCATTAGCGTCCACATCACTCATCTGGACCGTCCATTAGATATTGTGTGTCGCTATTCATAAGTTGCTTGGGTAAAATCATATTAATTGTATAATCTAAACTATAAATTCCATTGCATATGAAAGTAGATGGTCATGATTCTTGGTAAAAGATAGTTCCTTTAACGGATGTTTCCAGCCAGTTGATTGTTGTGAAATTGTATTAGAGCATGCAGGGTCCAATGTATTCCACGGTGGCCAACCATCCATTTGATTATTCAACATGGATGGTATGGATGAACAAAATCCACTGTATATGTTTTGTAATACTCCATCTGTACTGATTCCCACCATGTACTAAAAACATTTTATTTATATTTTTCAGGTTGGAAGTCACTTTCAAGATCCTTCTTGTTGTCATCGGAATTACAGGTATGTTGTGATCACCCCTAATCCGATTGCTTCTTTCATATTTTTTATTACTATTTTTCCATATCACTTCATTCTATTTGGATCTATTTTACGATTCTATTATCATATAGAGTGTGTGTACATGAATGTCTTATTAAAATATTGGAGATTAAATGTCATATATGGGTGTGTATATGGAGAGGTAATGCATGAGCACCACATGTAAAGAGGATAACCACTACCATTTTAAAATCGGTGATAAACTACCAGAAGAGTTTGTGACTACAGGAATCATCCATGCTCAGGGTCCTACATTATGTAGGCGACGTTAAGAAAGTTATACTAAAAATGGATGGTTTCGAACATCGATATGTATGGTTGTTGTGGACCATTTAAAACAATATCAAAGACCTATGTTCAGCTGGATAAGCCAATGGTCAGGATAATCTTTGCAGTTTGATTATTGGACCATACACTGTTGATAGTAGCAGGCAAAGAATGGACGATTCTGATTATATAAACATCATGTGAGTTCCACTATGTTCACTTGGACACATGCTGCTGAGAACGAGGATTGCAAATAAACTGCTAGTATCATTTTGATGGAGTGGGACCCAGAGCAAGTGAGCCACACTATTGGATACTGCGTGTTGTTATACCGGTGTCCACACTGTGTGCGCATTGGCAGCCCGTCATGATGCGTATAGACCATCCAACCTGTTGATGAGGTCTTACAGACCCTTACCCTGACGGGAAAATAAAAATCATCTTGATCAGAAACTTCGGTGGACCCCACTTACTAGACGTGTCCAGCAGGTGGGGCCACTAAATGTTCACTCCCCAAGTATAGGGTTGTGGTGTAGTAATAAACTCGGTAAGATCGAGGTCGAATCCCACGAGGACTGGTCGTCACAATTCAAATATATGATTCTCCTTAACTAATTCAACAATAATGGAGTAATTTACTAACACAAATCTATGAAAAACAATTGAGAACAGGGAAGAAAATTCAATCAGAGAAAGAGCACTAGGACTTTCGAATCCACCCCTAATTATCCTAACCCTTGTTTTGTCTGTTGATTCACCTTGATCTAGATTGATACCACTTATATAGAGAAAGCACAATCTGTGTCCTTAATCGAGCATACATAATGTCTAATTCCTTTAAGCAATGTCATGAATAACATATCCCATGTCCTTGGTCGGGCACATGGAATGTATAGTTCATTAGAGCACCCTGTTTCTTCCTCTATAGGAAACTTGTTCTTGATCAGACACAAGCACCTATAATAAGCATCCAAACAACATCCATTATATACTTTGGTCAAGTTCATAAATGGAGAAGTGTAGAATTTAAACCAATCAAGCCCATTTAGAGAAAGAGACACCAATCAAATCAAAGTAAAATCAAAATATAACAAGAGTATTCAAATTAGGGGCTTCATCTCAGCCCTAGCTGAGAGATTAGTGACCCATAAAATCCATTAGGAAAGAAGGAAAAATAAATATGAAAAATAGAAACATCTCCCTTCTTCCTTCCTCTCTCTCTCCTTTCTTCTTCTCACTGGATCTGATTTTTCCTCTGGATCCGGAATTCTCTGATCTCTGAATGCCCTAGCTGATGTTTTGCAACTCTTTTTATAGCTGATGGAGTGGCTGGAGTGGTGAAAATCAGATTTGGGAAGCTGTCGCACGCGCAGCGAAAGCTTTTTCGCAGCTAAGTTCGGGGCCTCGAAACACCATACTTTCCTTGCTCAAATTCCATAAAAACATCGTCCCTTAGGACTTTCTTGGGTCCTCTACATGATGTACGGTTCAGATCTACCATATGATCAAAGATGGTGGCCCACCATCGCCTGGAAAACTGCTTTTCGCGGATATGCGAAAGCTTTCGCACCTCTTCCGCTGTCGTGATCGGTGGGCCGCACAGAAGTATTTTCTGTAAAATCCACCCCGTCCATTGGATTCAGGATGAAATTTTAGTAAAAATAGGTAGTTTTGAATGTCCATTGATGCGTCCCAGAGAAGAAAACACAGAAAGATCAGATTTGAACGTTGCAGGGCAGCCCTTTTGTGGCCTCTGTACCGCACACGTGTGCACGTATGGATATAAAATATTAACATGGTTTTGTAGTGCTCGAGCCACTCTACAAGATGAACGGCTTGGATGAGCCGTACGAATGCCGTATGAGGCCCACAGTCAGCCGTAAAAGGGACAGCGTCTGGCCGTTACCTGCAGCAAAAACGGAAGTTTCCGTTTTCAAGGGGACGGACGGGTCAGCGGTCGGTTTGACCAGAGTGGCGGTGCGGTGCGTGGCATGTACATATACATGTGTACATACACTCTATTCGGGTGGGGTCTACTCCGACGTTCTTGAGAAATCTAATCCATCCATTTAATTGGTCTCCCTATTTAAGACGTTGAGACCAAATTTGAGGCAGTTCCAGATATTAGGTGGGCCCAGATCAACGGTTTATGGGCTGATTTGTCAGTTGGGGCACTTTCATAGTGATCCGAGGGCTGAAATTTGAAATGTACGGTTAATTAATGTCCCTAATCCCATGTATAAGGTTTCGAGCCAATCAGATAGAGGGAACCATGTGATCTTGCATTCTGTACCAGTTTCGGGCTTCTTTAAACGTGAACGGCTTGATTTCCTCCGGTCCCCGGCATGTAAATTCTTCAATATTGGTCTTCTGAGGTTCATCCCATGCTCTGGTTACTTCAGAGTGCCAAGTCCACGCTTTTAATATCCTTTTTTCAATCAACGCTCCTGATTTCATCCTATAACAAAAATACAATTAAAATATGATGTTAAGCATTATCATGTACGTAAAATAGGGCAATAATCGAGGTCCGATATGCAATATTGACCCTTATCACTAAACCCCCCTGGTGGCCCCTAAGAAAACTAACACCCACGAAGGCACACACCCTCACACCCTCATACACATGCACACACCTAAAAGAAAAAATAAATTAAACATATATAAAAGAACATAATGTATGTGCTTAACGTGCCGCTGTCCCTGCTGCTGGGCACCCAGCGTGGAGACGACATGAGCCTTGGTACCTGTCTATTTTAGAAAAGAGAAGTGGAATGGATGGCATGGATATTTGATCTGCTTCAGTTTTAACTTCACGCCCTAACATGATTAGGAAAAACGGATGGGTGGCATGGATTAAACACATACTTTATTGTGGGCCCCATAGGTGGGTGGTGTTGGGGTTGCCACCTAGTCGGCTTTCCATGACAGCACTCGCAAGATGGACGACGCTTTTCCATACTTCTACCGTAAATCCTGCAATACCCATTTCAAAAGAGCCATGAAAATCTGCTCCCTCAATCTCAAAAGTACCAAGTCATTTTCCCTGCGAAAATCTCCACCTTCTCGCAGAGGATTCCATGGCCTCAAAGACCCTTCTCTTGCAAATATGAGAAGATGGGTCATTTTGAAGCTCAAGGTAGAGAGATTTTCGAGATGAGGGTGTTGAAATCGAAGCTTACTTCGTGTAGATCTTCATCTGTCAGAGTGATGGGATGAAGAAGAACCATGATAATTCGTCTTCATCAGGTGAAGATCTTTCGTTGTTAGTAGAATGAATGCCACTCATAACAAACCATTGCATGTTAAGTTTAGACACGAGTTTCGAACCTTGCACAAGGTGGGCCACAACAAAAGAGACCCTGACGGCTCAAAATCATGCCGATATGAACAGTTGGGCAGTTGCTGTGCAAGTGCGGAATCAATGGACAGTTTGGATTATATCTTCCAATGACTTTCTACATATAGCTTGCCTAACCATGGGCTCCACTTCTTCGGATTTCGAACCCCTACTGTCCATGATCTCTTTTTCAAAAATAAGATAGATCCCATAACACATTCATATTTTTTAACCATTGGTTGAGGACCATTGATAAGACGGCATGGATTCCTGCATGAGTGTGTTTAATAGACCAAGGTAGGTCCCACCTGATGGCCGGTCCTGATTCATACGTACGTCTGCCACGTGTATGAATGAAATAGACTCTAATAAATTTTAGATTCTTTGACTTACTATAGCAGATTGTAATCGTGTAATCTTTTTTCACCATCGCACCAATTGGATGATGGTTTTACACACACGAACGTGATAACTGAGTTATGGAATTTAGTGGTGTAATCCTTTCCACGTACATTGAAGGCCAACCTTCAGACAATTTGGGTGGACCATTATCCTTAAGGCGTAGGTGATAAACAAGTAATGGATGACTTGGATGAAGAAGAAGTGGCTGCATGCATATTTATTCTTGTCGCGGGAGCATGTGTCTCTGCAGTTGGTGAATACTCTCGTACGTACATGTTTAGACAACCATCTAGACAAGGCAATGAAGAACGGTCAAGATTCATCGACTCCATTGTGCGTACTAATGACACGGACTGTTTAACTCAACTTAGGATGACTCAAAGAGGTTTTTTCCACCTTGCTCAACAGTTATGAGATAAGACACATTTATGTGATAGTAGGAATGTATGCCTTGAGGAGACTAGTACTCTTTCTGCACACTATTGGACATGGCGTACGTAATCGGGTGTTAGGACACCGATTCATACGTTCTGATGAAACGGTGAGTCGTCACTTCCATCGTGTACTTGATGCAATCCTCTCCCTCTACCCTGATTATGTTAACCAAGCTGGACCAGAAACATCTCATGAGATAACTTCGAATCCCAATTGGGCAACATACTTTCAGGTAACACTTGTACTTTTGAATTTTTCAAACAACAATGCCTACTTAAACTTCAACACGTTAATAATGACAATGTTAATCTCTATTTAGGACTACGTTGGTGCAATCGATGGAACCCACATTCTTGCCCTGTACCAGCCCTTGACAGTGCGAGCTTCCGGAATAGGAAAGGGTTTCTATCTCAAAATGTACTCGCGTTGCTTATTTAAGATGCAAATTTTATATGTTCTGGCTGGTTGGAAGGTTCTGCTTTAGATGCTAGGGTTCTTCATAATGCCCTCACCCGTACAGATGATCCATTAATGGTCCCACACGGTAACATTCAAGAATGAAAACCAATAACTATCTATGTGTAACTTTTGCTTCTAAACCCGCACCTAAGCACGTTCATGCAATAATAATTGTAGAAAAATATTATGTTGTTGACGCTGGATATGTACATTCGTCGGGTTTTATGTCTCCTTATCGTGGTGTTCGTTTCATCTACAAGAGTATTGGACTGGAAGAGCTCCCTCGAACAAGGAGTTATTTAGCTATCGTCACACACAACTCTGGAATGCTATTGAACGCTATTTTGGTGTTGTAAAAGCACGTTTTCCTATATTGAAGACGGTTGTTCCGTATTCATACAAAACGCAAGTTAAAATTGTAGTGACGTGCTTTTTGTTGCATAATTTCATACGCTTGGAGGATGAGTCTACTGAAAGCCTTCTTGCTGCTGGGATAGCTGAAGGAGATTTAGAAACTAACCCGACGCCGAATGAGGTTTCTGCAATCGATGAGAGACAATGGTTGGTTCAAGTACCCAGCGCGCCAGAAAGATGCATGGATTACCATGCGCGACAAAATTGCCGATCGGATGTGGGCGGACTCCCAAACCACCAGTAAGATTTTATAGGACCTTTTCAATATGTGATTAATAATATAAAGCATGATAAGAATATATAGTATAACTTTTGTTAATCCTTTGATAGAATATGAAGAACTTTTCGTGATTTCACCGAAATGTTTAACATCTGTTTACCATTTCTATGGCGAAATGTTCTAATTGCTAACTATCTTGTCATAGTTAGTAGTGCTGGTATTAACTATATCTTATTTTCATAGGTGAGATGGCTAAGTCGTAGAGATCTCCTCAGAAGACACCTTCACCATCCCCTGCTAGAGATTCACCAAGACCAACTCGTTGCTCACTGTTGAATAAGACTCAAAAGTCCTTAGCTGAGCCTTTAAGAAGAGCAACAAAAGTGAAATGGACACCTGAAATTGACGAAGTGTTATTCTCTCTACTTTACTTGAGCAAATAGCACTTGGTCGTAAGTCTGATAAAGGGTTCAAAAAGTCGGCGTATAAAGTGGTGGCAACTGAAATTATGAAATAAACAAATGTGAATGTCACATAAATGAACGTCTCAAATTGGATGAGGTATCACAAGTGTGAATACAGTGATGTGAAAGAAATGCTTTCTGCAAGCGGGTTTGGATGGGACTGCGAGAGGATGACTGTGACTGCCCCAGGCGATGTTTGGGAAGGATGGCTAAGGGTAACATCTCAGTCACCATACATTGCATTGTTTCAGTTCCACATATTATGATATTATATAGTAGTCATTTGTTTGCTAATCCTTACTCCAATTTTTTTCGTAGTCTCATCCACGTGCTGATCGACTGCGGAGCAAGAGGATAAATCGCTTGGACGATTTAGTTGTCATCGTCGGGGATAATCAAGCCACTGGAAGATATGTGAAAGGAAGTAGGAATTTGGCTGGCTCGTCATCTCGAGTACAACGGGATTTAAACGAGGCTTGGTCGACACTGATGACATGATGGATGATAATGTCGAGCTATCTTCGGATAGTTTGAGTGATGTCGGACCGGATTTACGTTACTCAACTAACAGTCACCATTTTACTACTAACCAATCATTTCACAATAGTCCGACCCCACCTTTATCTTCGGAACTACTCGTAAAGGTAGCTCTTCTAAGAAGGACGCGACCCGTTCGTCCCTATGAGGTACTTGGTACATCTATAGATAATGTTGCCAATGCAAATGGCAAATTGTGGTGCATATACCATAGAGGGTTAGATGCCTTAGAAGCCAATAATGGTAGAGTGTTAAGTGCCTGAAGAGGTAAAGACTACACAAACCGACATATTCAATGTTGGTGAATTACTCTCCAGGGATGAGCGGCTTGCTGCCATGTTCGTTAACCTACGAGGAAAGGATCACTATGATTGGCTGAAAAAAGTTGCTCAGAATGTATGGGGCCCATCTGATGGAAATATTTCACCTTAAGTTCACACCCACTGGTCTTAGGATTGAGACGCTGCATTTTCTCTATGTTGGTCAAGACTATTTGCATTTTCAAGTTTAGTATCTATGTGTTTGAGTAATTGACTTATTTAGGATTTGCTTAAATGGTACGTTGGATAGTTGGATATGGTATTAACATAGGTGGACATGTAATATTTTAAATTATCGTTGTGGTGGATATGATGTTTAGACCTTTTGGACTCGTATGATTTACTATATGATTTTACTGTTTTTTATTTTATATTTTATTTTATTATCTGCTTGCTTAAACGAATTCTAATGCCCATTGATATGATATATGCCTATATCCTTATATTAGCAATATTGTATGTTTTAATGTTAATGCAGATGCTGAAGGAAAAATATTATGTTGTATATATTGGTCGTCAGCCTGTCATATATACTTCATGGGAGGAAGCACGCTTGCAGGTCAAAGGATTTCGCGGCAATAATCATCGCTCATTCACATGTTTGGAGGATGCGATGGAGGAATGAGAGAATTTTTTGAGGTCCCGTACAATATTAGATCAGGCCAGAGACGAACGATGGAGACATCTGCCCTTGCCGACATAGATTTGTACGTAAATATTCGGACTCCGAACTCGGACATCTCAACCCAACCTCACGTCGGACGTCAACAACGGTTACACAAGGTACATCAACGAAAGACTTGAATATGACATTCGAGACGCCAACAACGGTTTCAGAGGGTACATCCACAGATGACTTAAATCTGTTGGGACGACCTTTGTTTTCTTTTTCATTTCGATCATAATTCTTATTTTTGCATTGTATGTTGTGATCAAACTGTAGGAACTTCATTGACGCTATCTGCATGGTATCAAATGCTATGTATTGTAACTTTTAATATATGGTTTACATGTATGGGTCAACGACATGGGTGGTTCTGATCATTGTAGTACTCATCATGTGGGCCCCAATGGGCGGCAACACACGGTGTTCCTGCGTCGCGATGGAGGCAAAATGAAATCCTAAGCAGCGTCGTCATTTTCGCCCATGCTTTTATCAATTATTAATGGCTAAGCTTCTGCTGAAATGGAGAGAAAAGAAGAGTGGGTGAGCGTTGATGACGCACATGATTTGATCATACAAAGCCATTGATCAGTAATTCAAACCATTGATCATATCAACCTATATAGATGGAGGGTATCTTGAAAATTTCAGATTGAAATATTCTTCTAGGCCTCTGACGAGTGGTCTACAAGTACCAATAGATGATTCAACGTTAAAGAAAGAAACAGGCATAACCCCAGTTCAATGTGAAATATTGGGGAGATTCAACGGTTGGATCTTCCAATCAGATTTTTTTACTCATCACCTGACCATGGTGGGGCACCATAGTTAAAATTCATTACAATGGCCGACGTGTGAACAAACGGTACGTTTGGTGGGCAGCAAGAGTAGGCCCTTGTATTTCCATATGTGCACACCAATATGAACGGATCCAAGCCAGCTGTGGGAATCCCTGACAAGCCACTACAAAAACAATGGAATTTTTCAGTCAAAGCTGTTGAAGGGCGATTCAACATGCTAGTACTGTGGCCTATTTAATAGTTGACTGACCTGATTTTTGCAATCCTAACTTTCCCAAATAGGATTTGACTCCAATCCCGCTGGATAGAAGTTAGTCCCGCATCTTCCAAACATGCCATTAAAAATCATGGGATACACTCAATCCAAATACAATACCCTACACATGCATTTAATGTTACTTTTTCAATTCCATCCAGCTTAATCCCACCTAATGCAGGTGGCCAAACGGACCCTTAATCATTTAATATCAGGAAGCGGGTTGGCTGGCATGCCACACACCACCAACTTGGCTGGTGGTTTTACATCACCAAGTTATATAGATCCCATCTTAAGGTATTTGTTATATCTACATCTTCATTGGAGGAACTCATTATAAACTTAGTTAAAAGTTAAGACAGATCTAAAGATCGAGTGGATCACTTTGAACATTTGTCATTGAATTTTTTTTTTTTTTTTAGAGACGCAAGCTTTGGAGGTCGAGGAGCATCAGTGCTCCTCATTACAGGTCATGTACCATTTTTATTTATTTATTTTCTTAAAAAGCTTGTTAGTATACACTCCACCAGGGAATCGATGCCATGACTTCAGTGTCTAAACGAGGTATCTACACTCGGTCTCGGTCTACCACTTGAGCTACGGAAGAGGGTAGGTACCCTAATGAGGTGTGCTGTAGACCAGCCAATCCGCTTCCTGATTTTGCCAATAGATTTTCAACCACTTGTTATTTTCGGTTCCGTCAAATGGAGAGAATTTTTTAATGAATGAGATTAGATAGCTACGTTCTGGAAATGTTCATGAAAATTTGGATGGTCTTGATTAACGTATATGAGTGCCGCATGAATCATAGCTACTTTTAAAATAATGGTGAACTATTATAATACTCACTACTTAACCTCGGTTTAAGGGTTGATCCGCGTGATCAGTGTAGCATGAACATGCGCTATCATGGAGACAGCCTAGTCAAGTCATCAGATGGGACGCACATGGAAATGATTATAGACCGTTCATGTTTTTTATTCAGCCGCAATACAATTATTTAAAAACGTGTCAAAAGTGAATATAATCCAATGTATCATGGATAGAATGGCCTGGTCTTGTGCCTCGCGTTGGGCCCATCCTATCGAATGGTCCTGATCCTCTACTCAGATGGAAGATCAGCACGTGTGCTGCCAATTCCCTCTCCAATCTATACACGAGCAAATAGGTTTAACGAAAATAAATGGGAAGATGCGGCAGCGGGACTGATTTTAGCTGACTGGAGAAACCCTCTGCCATTTCTCAGAGGAAAATTCGGAAGACCAAAAAACACATTCAAGAAAAAACAGCAATCAGTTATATGGCCCCCCCAATGAAACGGCTCCGATTCGATCTTGATCGTTTTGGTATGTATCAAATGATCAGTCAATCTGGTCAAACGATCTCTTTGAAGAGGACGATGATTTCCGTAGACTGTGCAGCTTACAAGCTAGATCCTGTAATCTCTCTTTCAACAAAGTCGGGGACTGATCTGAACCGTCTATTATCTGAAAAATGAAAGAAAACACATCACGACCGTTGATCATTCACTGAAAGATTTAAGAAATTCGGGATTGTAAGATCTAACCAACCTTGCTCTCCGAATGGTGGAGGAGCTTGCTTCCATCGAGGCAGTGAGTGGATCGCACGAGATCAAGATGGTGGGCCTCTAATTCATCGATGATCGTTGATAAGAGGACCTTTTGCGATGAGCCCTTGGTATCCGTTAGTGAGACGCTGACGAGGTCGCCGCGGACACGGACGGTCACAGATGAGGATTGGTCAGGTGGGATACGAATGTCGCAGTCGGATGAGAGAGGGTGGCGGTCTGAGATGTGGACTTTCGGTGTGTTGGTCTTGGGAACAACAGGTTGTGCGTTCTTCCGGTTTTTGAGGGATCGGAGGCGGGCAACGGCCAATGGAATGTATTTGATGATCTCGTCTAGGATGGCTGATTGCTCTCTACGGACGGTGTTGGCGTGGGGAAGTAGGGAATGGAGGGAGAGGAAGAGCTCGCGCATGGACTTGCGCCTCTCACGCTCGGCGAGCTTGTGCCGCTCACGGGCATCAACGCCACTTCCGATCCGACCGTCCGATCCAGCTGCATCCAAGTCGCTCCATTCCATTCTCTCTCTCTCTCTCTCTCTGAACCGTTTTCTACCATTTAAGTCTGATTCCAATATTGGAGGTACTGACAATTACAGAACCAAGTGGTGTCCTTCCGTTCACACGCAGAAGCACGTGAAGAATGTGAATGCGTGTTGGATAAAAAAAACTATTCAGTAAGTCTCACTTTAAGCGAGCCCTGTTGGTGATGTCTTAATATATACATGGATGCCATCACCGACCACTCCATGTCATCATAGATGCTCGATTCCATTGTGAAAATCAAAATAAATTTATGTCCATTGCTTGACTATTTTAGATATTTTTTAGATGTCATCGAATGAGGCAGCTTCAATTCCACGGAGACGTCTTTGGGGGATGTCTATGTCATCAAAGCTGGGCACAAATTGCGCAAGTGTGCAGTTTGTTTCCTATTCTGGTTTTGATCTTTTATATATATATATAGATATATATATATATATATATATATATATATATATATATATATACACACACACACACCACACACACACGAAATGCTCATCGTATGTACTACATACGAACTCTTTGAGAACTCATCATATCTGATGAGTCTCGAAATCTGAATGGTCCACATGAAGCAGAACCTCATGAAACCCCCTGGTACAAAATTTTACTTTGATCCAAAACTTTGGTGGACCATGAAAAATGCAAACAGTTTTTTCCCTTTATTTGAATTTCTCTTTTCTATGGCCCACCAGAATCTTAGATCAGGGTAAAAATTCACACCCTAAGGTTTGATGGGATTCCGCATCTTATGGACCGTTCGGATTCGACACCCATGCCGTGTGCAAAGGTGCGCACGTGCCTAGGTGAGCATGCCTCTCTCTCTCTCTCTCTCTCTCTCTCTCTCTCTCTCTCTCTCTATATTATATATATATATATATATATATATATATATATATATATATATATATATATATGAATTAGGGTGAGATAAAGGTCTATTAGGGCTTTCTAAAATGTTCCTAAAGGTTCAAGGGTATAGCTAGGGTTTGAAGGAGATTTGAGGCTTGTTACACAATCGGTAAGATCATCTATCTCTTGTGATTATGCTTTTATAATGGATTACTTGTCGCTTTGTTTCGTGGTTTTTTCCCACGGAAGTTTTTTCACGTAAAAATTAGATTGTTCTTGTTGAGTTTGTCTGTGCTATTGCTTATACTTTGCTTGATTCTGCTCTAAATGCTTTCGTAGTTGCCAACAAGTGGTTTAGAGATAATGTTAGGAAGCAGATCGAATCTGAAAGTAAGCTATCAAGACATTTAACATGAAGTTCAATGTAGAGAAGTATTCCAGTAAAAATAATTTTGAACTATGAAAAGTTAAAATGAACTATATACTATTTCAACAAGGATGGGAGGAAGCTCTCCTTAGAAAGGGACCGAAAACTATCAGTAAAAGAATGGAACAAGTTAGATAAGAAAGGAAATATATTTATTCAATTGTGTCTAAGGGATTAGGTGTTCTATAATGTTATGAGAACGAAGATTGCGACTGATACATGGGCGAAGTTAGAGAACATCTATGCGAAGAAGTCTCTTAAAATGTTTTGTATTTGAAGCTACAGTTAAACAATATAAAGATGGGGGGGGGGGGGGGGGGGTTATGTTGAAGCCCACATTAATAACTCCAATGGGCTTATTTGCAAGTTGTTGGATGTGGAGGAGACGATGAAAGATGAAGACCATTCATGTATTCTGTTGAACTCCCTTCTGACATTGTATAAGTTGTTCAAAGACTCTTATGCACTGGTAAAATGACCATTACCGTTGAGACTGTTATCTCAGCTCTTCAGTCGAAGTCGATGAGAAAGAAAAGCGGCGACGTGAGTAATTCTACAAATGCACCAGTTATGAGTGGAATGATTCTGAGTGGAATAGTGGATCTTCACGATCGAGATCCAAATCCAAGGGCGGGGGGTAAAAGGAAAGTTCAAGTGTTGGAATCGTGACATGATAGGGCACGTCGTTTAGACATACATACCATCCATTGTGTATGTTCCACTTGGTTGAGATGTACACCAAATTTTAGGTTATTCCAAAAACTCATGTTGGCCTCATCAAGTGCTTTTAGATGTTCTAGGCATTAATTTCACATGGTTTCAAATGCTGTGGCCCACTTCCAGATATGACTGATTATAGGACAACCCATAACCTAAAGAGGACCCACTAAATGCATTGTTTGAATGTTCGACACACATCACCGGGGGCCCACAAAGCTCAACTATATATATATATATATATATATATATATATTATATATAATATATATATATATATATATAGATGTTTTGTGTGTGTACATGTGCCCACCCCATAATGCTTTTTTCCTATGAAATGTGCGTGCCTATGTCTGCGAGAAATACGCCAGTGCTCTTTGATCACTATGTGAGTGATAGTGCTTTTAGTTGCAAAAATAACAAACATACACATAAGAGAGGCGCAAAGCATGGTAAGGAATTAGGACCTTCCAAGAAGCATATATATAATTAGTTACCTCTGAGAGAAATGAGTCCGGTCGGCCAATTTTATACATTATTCCAACCACGACTTTGCCCATTAGAGCGCCTCATCACTACAAGAAAAGGGGGCTTTAGCCTCGGTTCAAAAACTGTGGCTAAAAAGGTTAAAAACTGAGGCTAAAGCCTTAGCCTCAGTTTTGCCTCAGTTATCCAAACCGAGGTTTGAAACCCCTGTGGCTAAAGGCTTTAGCCTCAGTTTTAGCAACCAAGGCTAAAATGACTTTTATAACCTCGGTTCTTCAAGTGAGGCTAAAAGAATCTTTTTAGCTTCAGTTTTCTCGAAATGAGGCTAAATCAAAATTTTAGCCTCCATTGTTTCCAACTGAGACTAAATCCAAATTTAGCCTCAGTTGCCTCCAACCAAAGCTAAAACTATTTTTAACCTCAGTTCTCAACAATCGAGGCTAAAGCCTTTAGCCACGGGAGTTATAGTCTCAGTTTATGTAACCGAGACAAAACTAAGACTAAAGATGGATTTAGCCTCTTGGGCATCAACCGAGGCTAAATTCGGTTTTTTTTTACCTCATTTCTCTATCAACCAAAGCTAACAACACTACCAAAAAATTGAGCAAAGGATATGGACTTTGAACCCTGTAGCTACGGATTAATCCGTAGCAATATAGCTACGGATTAAATCCGTAGCTAAAGCTTAAGTAATCTGTAGCTAAAGCATACCTCCTCACCTAAACCATATTAAACATAAATGGTACTTAAGGGGATCCATGGGCTCCATTGGAATATAGTGTTTGATCTAAGTCGTTCAATAATTCGGATATATAATTTTAGTGCATGAGCCCAAAAATTTGTAGATTAAATGTCTAAGTGGACCACACCACAAGAAATAATAAAAATTAAATTTCTACTGTTAATATTTGTGTGTGGTCTCCTTACAGATTCGATCTAACTCATTTTTTGTATCAGCACTTAAAGTAATAATTTAAAATTAATGGACGGAGTGGATATATGAAATACATCACAGTGGCGCCCACGGTCCTAAAACCCAACGTCCCCAAGAGCCGTCCGTCACGCGTTCCTCCAAAATCGAAAAAACCCCCTCCCAAACAAAACCCTTTACCTGTCCGCCATTTTCTCCCGCCGCAGACGAAACCCATCTCTCCATCTCTCTCTCTCGCACTCAGTCTCTCTCTTCCCTTGCCCTCTCTCGATCTCCCACTCTCCCTCACCCTCTCTCCCTGTCTCTTGGCCGCATTCCCCTCTCTCTGTTTCAAAACCTCTTTCGCTACAAGAAGGAGAAGAAGAAGGAGAAGGAGAAGAAGAAAGAGCACGGTTAATTTCTCTCTTTCTCTCTCTTTATCTGTTTCAAAAACCCCTTTCGTTGATGTTGTGAGATGCTGCCATTCCTCCTGGCTTTTCTGGCACGAATTCCAACACCGGAATCTTATTTCAATTTCTTCCGATTCCACGCTCCTGTTTGAATCTAATCGTTCTTCTTCTCTCCGCAGGAATCCAATCTTCCTTTCTTTAATTTCAGCTACTATTCGTGCCAATCTCATGTCTCTTCTTCTAGTCATCTAATTCTTTTTCTTGCATTATTTTCAGTTCATGCCCTTATCTGCTTGATTTGTTTTTCTTTTTTTTTTTTTGTTTTTTTTTTTTTTTTTTTTTTTTTTTTTTTTTTTTTTGAAATTATTATGCTTGAATCAACATCGACTTCTCCAAAACCTAGAAATTTTGGGAATCGTAGTCCGTGAAACTACGGTGCCCCACATCCCAGCGCCGGGCCATTATCTTTTCTCAATCGCCGTTTGGGGACTCCAGCTTTTAGAGGAGAATTAGGAAATAGAAAGAGAGGGTTTTCCCTACATATTGAAGTGAAGTGTTACTCGATTTCACTCGATTCCATGGGGCCCCACATAAATGGTTCATAAACCAGAAACTACACTGCTCTGATGTTTCTAGCAGACTGGTGGGGGGACAAACTAATGGATGGTTAATATGAAAATTGATGGATGGTCCTAATTCAAATAAACGAATGCATATTAATCAGATGTTAGGATTGTCTGATGAATCTGATTCTTAGGTTATGACCTATTTAAAGTGGGTCCCGTGATTTGGACGATTTGATTTGATATATACACCACATGTACAATTGTTGAGTGAGCTTATAGCTGTTATACTGTGATAGTGTGTCACGTAAACTCTCCAAGCAAGATGTAAGAGGGCGGTAACTGATGGGACAAGGAATCATAAGATTGGTTGAGTCTTGAGAGAAGGCTGTAGGATATGGCTGGTGTAAGTGTGTAACTAATAGATGCTAGCTAAGAGACCTAGTTTCTAATCTTCCCATTACAATCAGGGCCATCACTTCTCTCTTTTTTTTTTTTTGGGTCCCAAAATTTCGATGGTTTAATTTGATTTAATCTACACCATGTAGACAATTTCTTAGGAGCTGCATATGAACCGGACATTGTAAGGTTGGGGCCAGCCAACTGAGGAAGCTTTTGGACATATTTCATACATGGTGGGGTCAATAGACCAACTCTTTGGATCAGTGAAACATAGGCCCCATTTGTATAATAGAAAACTCGAGTGTATTGTAAATCTTCTCTGGTCTGTGGTCTACAGGTACACTCGGTAACTCACCTTTTCCTTTTCAACGTGAGCTCAATCCCATTGGTTGGGCCTAGTCATGTACCTTTCCTAAACCAAAAGTTTGGATGCTTGGGTCATCCTCAGGTTGAATGCGGACTCTGTTTGCATATCTTTCAAACCATCTAAACATTTTCAACATAGGCGCAGCCCACCAGATGAATGGATAAACCTGTTTTTTGGACACAACAAGCTCATGATAGGGCCTACTTGACACATGGACCAACAATTATGGACCTGATTTTACTTCAGAGCAGATTCATTGCAGTCGGTACTTTGGGACTTCTTAGACCATTGGAGGTGCGTATCAAGTACTGGGGATATCTTCAAGCATGGAAACCTAGCATCTTCACCCACTCGAACCCGATCAAAACACCTTTACATTTTGTTGGAGATGGCCAGTGGTCCCGGATCAGAATCCTCTACAACATCTGTTTTACCAGCGTGGAAAAACACCCAAGCTCTGTGGGGCCACCATGTTGTCTATTTGATATCCACTCCGTCCATCAGGTGTGATCGATCCTCAATTCTAGACCCAGTTAACAAATTGGATAACAAAAGTTCATATGTGCACATTTTGCGTAAATTCATCTGAAAAGTGTAATTTTTTGTGTTGAATCTCAATTCTTCAACCAACCCAGCTATTACGATCACCACTAATAATGATATTCTTAGCTCCATCTCAGTTTAGAAATCGATTCAACCATGTTATGGTAGTACCAGTGGTATCAGAGAAGCACCGATCTTCGATCTTTGATCTTCGACATTAGACCTTTGTTGCGCTTCTCATTGTCAAAAAGTCGAACACATTGACCACGTCGTGGTTGCAGCCCCAATGTTTCACTGGCGGAATAGTATTTCGCTGATTAGAGACCATCGCCGGATTTTATTTTTTATTTTTTATCTTTAAGATCGCTATCACCTGAGAAGAAAAGAAGAAGAAAGGATCCGGGCCATCACTTCTCCTATTCAAGTTGACAAGAATTTGTACCAGCCATGATCTATCACATATCCTATGATACAATAGTAGGGCATCAATGTCACTCTCAAAATCCAAATTGTCAATCGAATGGCCCATGTAATTCTTGTGTAGCGTAGCGGTGTGTTGAGAGAAGGGAAGAGATCACCATCTCTTCCATAACAAGTATGCTCAAATCCACAAGGAGAGAAAATCCTCCAAAATGAGAACTAGAAGCAGATAATTTTGTCATATAAAATCTCCTTACAAAATACATCTTGGTGACTAAGTAGGCAATGCACACCCAAATCATAACTCGACTAAATTGAACAAAAATTTCAAAAGTAAAAAATTTGCGATAAATAATAACAATCATATGGTCTTAAAATCTTAATCAAAATCTCAAAATAAATATATTGATGCAAGCAATGACGCTAAAAACTCTAAAATGCATAAAGAAACAACAACTGCAAAACTTACTAAAAATAGTAAGTTCAAACTTTGGGCCCACAAAGTCAACCTAGTAAACGACTTTTTTTTTCCCACAAAATTGGTCAGGAGCAACTGCCTACACCAGTTGCTACCCTATAAAGCTCGTCGAGACCTTTTCTAACAATATTGGCCGACTGTAAGCCCCTTTGACGGTGGCAAGCCGTTTGTTGCCTTGATCTAATTGCCTATCAAGGCTGCAGTTAACTGAGCAATCATTGATTTATATCTCCTGCATCTCTTGCTGAAGGCTTCAAATTCAATCCTAATGATTGTTCCTCGGAGCACTATCTGCAAGGTTGCTACTGCCCATTCTGCTGTTGGAAGCCATTGATCCAAGGGAAAACCTTGTCTAATACCTAATGACATGGCGGTGCGTTGAGAGTAAGGGAAGAGATTACCATCTCCTCTTTAACAAGTATCCTTAAATCCAGCGGAAAGAAAATCCTCTAAAATGAGAACTAGGAGAAAATACTTTTATTGACTAGAATGTCTTTGCAAAGCAAGATGTGATGACTTGAAATGGGGCAAAGCACACCCAAAACCCTAACTCAACTTGAACAACATTTTTTCCAAAAATCCAGTTGCAAATTATTGCATGTGTGTCATTTAAACCCTTGATCTTTTCTTTCAATAACTTGTTCCTTCAGTAGTTTATTTAATTTTGTAGCCGATGGTCTTAAAATCTGTTGCAAATTATTCAAGTCTTTTCCTTTTGTATCTAATTCCAAGTTCGTGACTAACATCATGTTTTAATGCAGGAAATGGTTTGTTTATGTTTAAAGTGGCTAGGAGATGTATTGGTGTGAATTTTCTTGGGCCTGTGTTGTCAGAGCTAGGGGTGTCATTGGGCCGGGTTAGGATGGGGGCAAGCTCTGTCCAAGCCCGGCCCACGTGATACTTGAACTGCTCTCTAGTAGCCTGAGACACTATTTGAATGACTCAGATCAGAAAATGGGCCCATCACTAGTTGATGGTTCTCTTGAAAGAACAAATAAGATAATCTAGCCGTTAATGAATGATCATCATTGGATGGCAGATCTTGTGATTTGAGGCATATGGACGGCCTAGATTGGACCACTGAACATAGTGGTACCCACATTTTGGAGAAACATCACCGAAATCTTGGTGGTGTATGAGATATTCATTTTGGTTGGAAGCAGTTGTGCAATTGAAGGAAGATATACGAGGGCATGCTTGATTTTTTAATCAACTGTAATTACTTTGTAAATAGATAATTATTACCTTTTTAGCTGTTTTATAATCCTACTGTATTTCTACTTTGAAAATAAGTTCAAAAAATAAATAATTAAATGGCATTCAATTGGCCATGTCTTGCTCTGCACCGGTGGAAGGGTTCGGGTACCCATGGGTGGTGAAATTCCACCATCGTGTGAGTGTGTGGGGAGCATGCGTGCGTGTGTTAAAAAAAAAAAAAAACAAAGGCTAATGAATAGCTTAGATCTTAAGAAATATGCCATTTACTACATGCATTCTAAAATCCCATATAGGGAATTTTTTTCATTAAATGCTCAGCTAGTTGGACCAAAACTCACGGTCCAACTAGTTGTGTGTGGGCATCTCTCTCTCTCTCTCTCTCTCTCTCTTTCTATATATATAATATTATATATATATATATATATATATATATATATATATATATATATATAGAGTAATGCTCACACACAACTAGTTGGACATTGCATTTTCGTCCAACTAGCTTTGCATTTAATGAGAGAAAATTCACTCTTTTATATAATACATACGCTTACATATGATAGGTTTTAGAATGCATGTCATAGTTATGTAAAGTAACATGTGTGTCAAAGATCTAGGCCATTCATCAGTTAAGACCCACTAAGAAAAGTTATGTAACAAAAACAAAGAAACAACTTGTAAGAAAGTACGTATGCTTGTTAAATCTGGATCGTTGGATAGTTTTATTAACAACTAACACTTTCCATAAGTATTTGACATGATTGATCATAAGATCATCAAAAAAAAAAGAAAAAAAGATTGTCCTTGGCATGTTTACATGTAATTTATCTAATGCACAGATCTGATTTTGAGTTGATGGTCCAAATCTATAATAGGTGTGTAGCCCATCATATTATTTACTCTCCCTTCGCATGTATCCTCTTTCCAAATATTTAGCAT
>JAJHSJ010001955.1:0-60995 GCA_021015155.1 Magnolia officinalis | reverse complement strand
AAAAGCATGTTGGAACTCTTTGATTGTCATTTTGCAATTGGATTATTAATCTTTCCCAATCGCGTGATCCAAGGAGATGCTCATAACTCCCTCGTTTGATGTCGATTGGGGGTCAATTTTTGGTCATTTGAATCGTACTTTAGTGCTCGTTCATTCCTGACTGCAATCGTCATATTTCGCGACCATTCGGCTTGCGTAAGTGGGATCGCAATCATCAGTCTGAATTTTTAGTTCATCTCCTTGTCCAATAGTAACCTTTAAAACTCTCTCTTTAGTGGTCGAATTTAAACTATTTTGAGCTCATTGGAATGTAAAGTTGACAAGCTTCCAAATGGGATCAGAATTGGCTAATTCTGAAATCGTTTGATATCCCGAAAGTTTTTTGGAACTCTCAATCGCCATTTTACAATTTGGATTGTTAATCTTCCAAATCGCGAGATCCAACCCAGATGCTCATAACTCCCTCGTTTGATGTCAGATTGGTTTGATTTTGGTCTTCTGAAAGGTACTTTAGTGGTCTTTCATTCCTGACTGGAATCGTCATATTTCGAGACCATTTGGGTATCCGTAAGTGGGATAGCAGTCGTCGTCCTGAATTTTTCCTTCATCTCCTTGTCGAATAGTAACCTTCATAACTCTCTCTTCACGGTCGAATTTAGACTATTTTGAGCTCATTGGAAAGGTAAGTTGACCAGCATTTAAATGAGAAATAAATCAGCTAATTTCGAGACTCTTCGATATACCAAAGCACGTTGGAACTCTTTTATCGTCAATTTGCAATTTGGATTGTTAATATTTCCAAATCGCGCGATCCAACGGAGACGCTCATAACTCCTCGTCTGATGCCGGATGGGGTCGATTTTTGGTCATCTGAAAGGTTCTTTAGTGCACTTTCATTCCTGACTGGAATCGTCGAATTCCGAGACCATTTGGGCATCCGTGAGTGGGATTGTAGTCGTCGGTCCTGAATTTTTCATTTATCTCCTTGTCTAATAGTGACCCTCATAACTCTCTCTTTAGTGGTCGAATTTAAACTATTCTGATCTCATTGGACTTGTAACTTGATAAGCTTCCAAATGGGATCAAAATTGGCTAATTTCGAGACCGTTCGATATACCAAAAGCACGTTGGAACTCTTTGATCATCATTTTGCAATTTGGATTGTTAATCTTTCCAAATCGCGCGATCCAACGGAGATGCTCATAACTCCCTCGTTTGACGTCGAATGGGGTCAATTTTTGGTCACCTAAAAAGTACTTTACTTCACTTTCGTTCCTGACTGGAATCGTCGAATTCCGAGACCATTTGGGCATCCGTGAGTGGGATCGCAGTCGTCAGTCCTGAATTTTTCATTCATCTCCTTGTCCAATGGTGACCCTCATAACTCTCTCTATAGTGGTCGAATTTAAACTATTTTGAGCTCATTGGAATTGTAACGTGACAAGCTTCCCAAATGGGATCGGAATTGGCTAATTATGAGACTGTTCGATATACGAAAAGCATGTTGGAACTCTTTGATCGTCATTTTACAATTGGATTATTAATCTTTCTAATCGCGCGATCCAGCGGAGATGCTCATAACTGCCTCGTTTGATGTCGGATTGGGTCAATTTTGGTCATTTGAAACGTACTTTAGTGCTCTTTCATTCCTGACTACACTCGTCGTATTTCGCGACCATTTGGGCATGCGTAAGTGGGATCGCAATCGTCAGTCATGAATTTTTCCTTCATCTCCTTATCCAATGGTAACCTCCAAAAGAATCCCTTCAGTTGTCGAATTTAAACTATTTTGAGCTCGTTGGAATGGTAAGGTGACAAGCTTCCGAATGGGACCTGAATTGGCTAATTCTGAGACCATTCGATATCCGAAAGCTTGTTGGAACTCTTCGATCGTCATTTTGCAATTTGGATTGTTAATCTTTCCAAATTGCGAGATCCAACGGAGACGCTCATAACTCCCTCGTTTCATGTCGGATTGGGTTCATTTTTGGTCATCTAAAAGGTACTTTAGTGGTCTTTCATTCCTGACTGGAGTCATCGTATTTTGAGACCATTTGGGCATCCGTAAGTGGGATCGCAGTCGTCAGTTCTAAATGTTTCCGTCATCTCCTTGTCGAATAGTAACCTTTATAACTCTCTCTTAAGTGGTCGAATTTAGACTTTTGAGCTCATTGGAATGGTAAGTTGATAAGCTACTAAATGGGAATGAAATTGACTAATTCTTAGACTGTTCGATATCCCAAAATCATGTTGGAACTCTTCGATCGTCATTATACAATTTGGAATGTTAATCTTTCCAAATCGCGCGATCCAACCAACGGAGACGCTCATAACTCCCTCGTTAGATGTCGAATTGGATTGATTTTTGGTCATCTAAAAGGTACTTTAGTGCTCTTTCATTCCTGACTTAAATCGTCGTATTACGAGACCATTTAGGCATCCATAAGTGGTATTGCCGTCGTCGTTCATGAATTTTTCCCTCATCTCCTTGTCCAATAGTAACATTCGCAACTCTCTCTTCAGTGGTCAAATTTAGACTATTTTCATCTCATTGGAATGGTAAGTTGACAAGCTTTTAAATGGGACCAAAATTGGCTAATTCTGAGACCATTCGATATCCCGAAAGCTTGTTGGAACTCTTTCGATCGTCATTTTGCAATTTGGATTGTTAATCTTTCAAAATCTCGCGATCCAACGGAGACGCTCAGAACTACCTCGTTTGTTGTCGGATTGGGTCATTTTTTGGTCATCTCGAAGGTACTTTGGTGCTCCTGCATTCCTGACTGGAATCGTCGTATTTCGAGACCATTTGGGCATTCGTAAGTGGGATCGCAGTCGTCGGTCCAGAATTTTTCCTTCATCTCCTTGTCGAATAGTAACCTTCATAACTCTCTCTTCAGTGGTCGAATTTAGACTATTTGAGGTCATTGGAATGGTAAGTTGACCAGCTTCCAAATGGGATCAGAATTGGCTAATTCCAAGACCGTTCGATATCCCGAAAGCATGTTGGAACTCTTCGATCGTCATTTCGCAATTTGGATTGTTAATCCTTCCAAATCGCGTGATCCAATGGAGACACTCATAACTCCCCTCTTTTGATGTAGGATTGGATGGATTTTTGGTCATCTGAGAGGTACTTTAGTGCTCTTTCATTCCTCAATGCAATCGTCGTATTTCGAGACCATTTGCGCATCCGTAGGTGGGATAGAAATCGCCGGTCATGAATTTTTCTTTCATCTCCTCGTCCAGTAGTAACCTTCATAACTCTCTCCTCAGTGGTCGAAATTAGATTATTTTGAGCTCATTAGAATGGTAAGTTGACAAGCTTCCAAATGGGACCAGAATTGGCTAATTCTGACACCGTTCGGTATCCCGAAAGCACGTTGGAACTCTTCTTGATCGTCATTTTGCAATTTGGATTGTTAATCTTTCCAAATTGCGCGATCCAACAGAGACGCTCATATCTCCCTCGTTTGAGGTTGGGTGGGGTCAATTTTTGGTCATCTAAAAGGTACTTTAGTGATCTTTCATTCCCGACTGGAATCGCCGAATTCCGAGACCATTTGGGCATCCGTGAGTGGGATCGCAATCGTCGGTCCAGAATTTTCCTTCATCTCCTTGTCCAATAGTGACCCTCATAACTCTCTCTTTAGTGGTCGAATTTAAACTATTTTGAGCTCATTGGAATTGTAACTTGACAAGCTTCCAAATGGGACTGGAATTGGCCTATTTCGAGACTGTTCGATTTACCAAAAGCACGTTGGAACTCTTTGATCGTCATTTTGCAATTTGATTTGTAATCTTTCCAAATCGCGCGATCCAGCGAAGATGCTCATAACTCCCACATTTGATGTCGGATTGGGTCGATTTTTGGTCATCTAAAAGGCACTTTAGTGCTCTTTCATTCCTGACTGGAACCGTCGAATTCCGAGACCATTTGGGGATCCGTGAGTGGGATCGCAGTCGTCGGTCCTGAATTTTTCCTTCATCTCCTTGTCCAATAGTGACCCTCATAACTCTGTCTTTAGTGGTCGAATTTAAACTATTTTGAGCTCATTGGAATTGTAACTTGATAAGCTTCCAAATGGGATCAGAATTGGCTAATTTCGAGACCGTTCGATATACCAAAAGCACATTGGAAATCTTTGATCGTCATTTTGCAATTTGGATTGTTAATCTTTCCAAATCGTGCGATCCAACGGAGACGCTCATAACTCCCTCGTTTGACGTCGGATGGGGTCGATTTTTGGTCATCTGAAAGGTACTGTAGTGCACTTTCATTCCTGACTGGAATCGTCGAATTCCGAGGCCATTTGGGCATTCGTGAGTGGGATCGCAGTCGTCAGTCCTGAATTTTTCATTAATCTCCTTGTCCAATAGTGACCCTCATAACTCTCTCTTTTGTGGTCGAATTTAAGCTATTTTGAGCTCAATGGAATTATAACGTGACAAGCTTCCAAATGGGATCGGAATTGGCTATTTTTTAGACTGTTTGATATATGAAAAGCATGTTGGAACTCTTTGATTGTCATTTTGCAATTTGGATTATTAATCTTTCCAAATCGCGTGATCCAACGGAGATGCTCATAACTCCCTCGTTTGATGTCGGATTGGGTCAATTTTTGGTCATTTGAATCGTACTTTAGTGCTCGTTCATTCCTGACTGCAATCGTCATATTTCGCGACCATTCGGGCTTGCGTAAGTGGGATCGCAATCATCAGTCTTGAATTTTTAGTTCATCTCCTTGTCCAATAGTAACCTTTAAAACTCTCTCTTTAGTGGTCGAATTTAAACTATTTTGAGCTCATTGGAATGTAAAGTTGACAAGCTTCCAAATGGGATCAGAATTGGCTAATTCTGAAATCGTTTGATATCCCGAAAGTTTTTTGGAACTCTTCAATCGCCATTTTACAATTTGGATTGTTAATCTATCCAAATCGCGAGATCCAACCCAGATGCTCATAACTCCCTCGTTTGATGTCAGATTGGTTTGATTTTTGGTCTTCTGAAAGGTACTTTAGTGGTCTTTCATTCCTGACTGGAATCGTCATATTTCGAGACCATTTGGGTATCCGTGAGTGGGATAGCAGTCGTCGGTCCTGAATTTTTCCTTCATCTCCTTGTCGAATAGTAACCTTCCTATAACTCTCTCTTCAGCGGTCGAATTTAGACTATTTTGAGCTCATTGGAAAGGTAAGTTGACCAGCATTTAAATGAGAAATAAATCAGCTAATTTCGAGACTCTTCGATATACCAAAAGCACGTTGGAACTCTTTTATCGTCAATTTGCAATTTGGATTGTTAATATTTCCAAATCGCGCGATCCAACGGAGACGCTCATAACTCCCTCGTCTGATGCCGGATGGGGTCGATTTTTGGTCATCTGAAAGGTTCTTTAGTGCACTTTCATTCCTGACTGGAATCGTCGAATTCCGAGACCATTTGGGCATCCGTGAGTGGGATTGTAGTCGTCGGTCCTGAATTTTTTCATTTATCTCCTTGTCTAATAGTGACCCTCATAACTCTCTCTTTAGTGGTCGAATTTAAACTATTCTGATCTCATTGGACTTGTAACTTGATAAGCTTCCAAATGGGATCAAATTGGCTAATTTCGAGACCGTTCGATATACCAAAAGCACGTTGGAACTCTTTGATCATCATTTTGCAATTTGGATTGTTAATCTTTCCAAATCGCGCGATCCAACGGAGATGCTCATAACTCCCTCGTTTGACGTCGAATGGGGTCAATTTTGGTCACCTAAAAAGTACTTTACTTCACTTTCGTTCCTGACTGGAATCGTCGAATTCCGAGACCATTTGGGCATCCGTGAGTGGGATCGCAGTCGTCAGTCCTGAATTTTTCATTCATCTCCTTGTCCAATGGTGACCCTCATAACTCTCTCTATAGTGGTCGAATTTAAACTATTTTGAGCTCATTGGAATTGTAACGTGACAAGCTTCCAAATGGGATCGGAATTGGCTAATTATGAGACTGTTCGATATAAAAAGCATGTTGGAACTCTTTGATCGTCATTTTACAATTGGATTATTAATCTTTCTAAATCGCGCGATCCAGCGGAGATGCTCATAACTGCCTCGTTTGATGTCGGATTGGGTCAATTTTTGGTCATTTGAAACGTACTTTAGTGCTCTTTCATTCCTGACTACACTCGTCGTATTTCGCGACCATTTGGGCATGCGTAAGTGGGATCGCAATCGTCAGTCATGAATTTTTCCTTCATCTCCTTATCCAATGGTAACCTCCAAAGAATCCCTTCAGTTGTCGAATTTAAACTATTTTGAGCTCGTTGGAATGGTAAGGTGACAAGCTTCCGAATGGGACCTGAATTGGCTAATTCTGAGACCATTCGATATCCCGAAAGCTTGTTGGAACTCTTCGATCGTCATTTTGCAATTTGGATTGTTAATCTTTCCAAATTGCGAGATCCAACGGAGACGCTCATAACTCCCTCGTTTCATGTCGGATTGGGTTCATTTTTGGTCATCAAAAGGTACTTTAGTGGTCTTTCATTCCTGACTGGAGTCATCGTATTTTGAGACCATTTGGGCATCCGTAAGTGGGATCGCAGTCGTCAGTTCTAAATGTTTCCGTCATCTCCTTGTCGAATAGTAACCTTTATAACTCTCTCTTAAGTGGTCGAATTTAGACTTTTTGAGCTCATTGGAATGGTAAGTTGATAAGCTACTAAATGGGAATGAAATTGACTAATTCTTAGACTGTTCGATATCCCAAAATCATGTTGGAACTCTTCGATCGTCATTATACAATTTGGAATGTTAATCTTTCCAAATCGCGCGATCCAACGGAGACGCTCATAACTCCCTCGTTAGATGTCGAATTGGATTGATTTTTGGTCATCTAAAAGGTACTTTAGTGCTCTTTCATTCCTGACTTAAATCGTCGTATTACGAGACCATTTAGGCATCCATAAGTGGTATTGCCGTCGTCGTTCATGAATTTTTCCCTCATCTCCTTGTCCAATAGTAACATTCGCAACTCTCTCTTCAGTGGTCAATTTAGACTATTTTCATCTCATTGGAATGGTAAGTTGACAAGCTTTTAAATGGGACCAAAATTGGCTAATTCTGAGACCATTCGATATCCCGAAAGCTTGTTGGAACTCTTCGATCGTCATTTTGCAATTTGGATTGTTAATCTTTCAAAATCTCGCGATCCAACGGAGACGCTCAGAACTACCTCGTTTGTTGTCGGATTGGGTCAATTTTTGGTCATCTCGAAGGTACTTTGTTGCTCCTGCATTCCTGACTGGAATCGTCGTATTTCGAGACCATTTGGGCATTCGTAAGTGGGATCGCAGTCGTCGGTCCAGAATTTTTCCTTCATCTCCTTGTCGAATAGTAACCTTCATAACTCTCTCTTCAGTGGTCGAATTTAGACTATTTGAGGTCATTGGAATGGTAAGTTGACCAGCTTCCAAATGGGATCAGAATTGGCTAATTCCAAGACCGTTCGATATCCCGAAAGCATGTTGGAACTCTTCGATCGTCATTTCGCAATTTGGATTGTTAATCCTTCCAAATCGCGTGATCCAATGGAGACACTCATAACTCCCTCTTTTGATGTAGGATTGGATGGATTTTTGGTCATCTGAGAGGTACTTTAGTGCTCTTTCATTCCTCAATGCAATCGTCGTATTTCGAGACCATTTGCGCATCCGTAGGTGGGATAGAAATCGCCGGTCATGAATTTTTCTTTCATCTCCTCGTCCAGTAGTAACCTTCATAACTCTCTCCTCAGTGGTCGAAATTAGATTATTTTGAGCTCATTAGAATGGTAAGTTGACAAGCTTCCAAATGGGACCAGAATTGGCTAATTCTGACACCGTTCGGTATCCCGAAAGCACGTTGGAACTCTTCGATCGTCATTTTGCAATTTGGATTGTTAATCTTTCCAAATTGCGCGATCCAACAGAGACGCTCATATCTCCCTCGTTTGAGGTTGGGTGGGGTCAATTTTTGGTCATCTAAAAGGTACTTTAGTGATCTTTCATTCCCGACTGGAATCGCCGAATTCCGAGACCATTTGGGCATCCGTGAGTGGGATCGCAATCGTCGGTCCAGAATTTTTCCTTCATCTCCTTGTCCAATAGTGACCCTCATAACTCTCTCTTTAGTGGTCGAATTTAAACTATTTTGAGCTCATTGGAATTGTAACTTGACAAGCTTCCAAATGGGACTGGAATTGGCCTATTTCGAGACTGTTCGATTTACCAAAAGCACGTTGGAACTCTTTGATCGTCATTTTGCAATTTGATTTGTTAATCTTTCCAAATCGCGCGATCCAGCGAAGATGCTCATAACTCCCACATTTGATGTCGGATTGGGTCGATTTTTGGTCATCTAAAAGGCACTTTAGTGCTCTTTCATTCCTGACTGGAACCGTCGAATTCCGAGACCATTTGGGGATCCGTGAGTGGGATCGCAGTCGTCGGTCCTGAATTTTTCCTTCATCTCCTTGTCCAATAGTGACCCTCATAACTCTGTCTTTAGTGGTCGAATTTAAACTATTTGAGCTCATTGGAATTGTAACTTGATAAGCTTCCAAATGGGATCAGAATTGGCTAATTTCGAGACCGTTCGATATACCAAAAGCACATTGGAAATCTTTGATCGTCATTTTGCAATTTGGATTGTTAATCTTTCCAAATCGTGCGATCCAACGGAGACGCTCATAACTCCCTCGTTTGACGTCGGATGGGGTCGATTTTTGGTCATCTGAAAGGTACTGTAGTGCACTTTCATTCCTGACTGGAATCGTCGAATTCCGAGGCCATTTGGGCATTCGTGAGTGGGATCGCAGTCGTCAGTCCTGAATTTTTCATTAATCTCCTTGTCCAATAGTGACCCTCATAACTCTCTCTTTTGTGGTCGAATTTAAGCTATTTTGAGCTCAATGGAATTATAACGTGACAAGCTTCCAAATGGGATCGGAATTGGCTATTTTTTAGACTGTTTGATATATGAAAAGCATGTTGGAACTCTTTGATTGTCATTTTGCAATTTGGATTATTAATCTTTCCAAATCGCGTGATCCAACGGAGATGCTCATAACTCCCTCGTTTGATGTCGGATTGGGTCAATTTTTGGTCATTTGAATCGTACTTTAGTGCTCGTTCATTCCTGACTGCAATCGTCATATTTCGCGACCATTCGGGCTTGCGTAAGTGGGATCGCAATCATCAGTCTTGAATTTTTAGTTCATCTCCTTGTCCAATAGTAACCTTTAAAACTCTCTCTTTAGTGGTCGAATTTAAACTATTTTGAGCTCATTGGAATGTAAAGTTGACAAGCTTCCAAATGGGATCAGAATTGGCTAATTCTGAAATCGTTTGATATCCCGAAAGTTTTTTGGAACTCTTCAATCGCCATTTTACAATTTGGATTGTTAATCTATCCAAATCGCGAGATCCAACCCAGATGCTCATAACTCCCTCGTTTGATGTCAGATTGGTTTGATTTTTGGTCTTCTGAAAGGTACTTTAGTGGTCTTTCATTCCTGACTGGAATCGTCATATTTCGAGACCATTTGGGTATCCGTAAGTGGGATAGCAGTCGTCGGTCCTGAATTTTTCCTTCATCTCCTTGTCGAATAGTAACCTTCATAACTCTCTCTTCAGCGGTCGAATTTAGACTATTTTGAGCTCATTGGAAAGGTAAGTTGACCAGCATTTAAATGAGAAATAAATCAGCTAATTTCGAGACTCTTCGATATACCAAAAGCACGTTGGAACTCTTTTATCGTCAATTTGCAATTTGGATTGTTAATATTTCCAAATCGCGCGATCCAACGGAGACGCTCATAACTCCCTCGTCTGATGCCGGATGGGGTCGATTTTTGGTCATCTGAAAGGTTCTTTAGTGCACTTTCATTCCTGACTGGAATCGTCGAATTCCGAGACCATTTGGGCATCCGTGAGTGGGATTGTAGTCGTCGGTCCTGAATTTTTCATTTATCTCCTTGTCTAATAGTGACCCTCATAACTCTCTCTTTAGTGGTCGAATTTAAACTATTCTGATCTCATTGGACTTGTAACTTGATAAGCTTCCAAATGGGATCAAAATTGGCTAATTTCGAGACCGTTCGATATACCAAAAGCACGTTGGAACTCTTTGATCATCATTTTGCAATTTGGATTGTTAATCTTTCCAAATCGCGCGATCCAACGGAGATGCTCATAACTCCCTCGTTTGACGTCGAATGGGGTCAATTTTTGGTCACCTAAAAAGTACTTTACTTCACTTTCGTTCCTGACTGGAATCGTCGAATTCCGAGACCATTTGGGCATCCGTGAGTGGGATCGCAGTCGTCAGTCCTGAATTTTTCATTCATCTCCTTGTCCAATGGTGACCCTCATAACTCTCTCTATAGTGGTCGAATTTAAACTATTTTGAGCTCATTGGAATTGTAACGTGACAAGCTTCCAAATGGGATCGGAATTGGCTAATTATGAGACTGTTCGATATACGAAAAGCATGTTGGAACTCTTTGATCGTCATTTTACAATTTGGATTATTAATCTTTCTAAATCGCGCGATCCAGCGGAGATGCTCATAACTGCCTCGTTTGATGTCGGATTGGGTCAATTTTTGGTCATTTGAAACGTACTTTAGTGCTCTTTCATTCCTGACTACACTCGTCGTATTTCGCGACCATTTGGGCATGCGTAAGTGGGATCGCAATCGTCAGTCATGAATTTTTCCTTCATCTCCTTATCCAATGGTAACCTCCAAAAGAATCCCTTCAGTTGTCGAATTTAAACTATTTTGAGCTCGTTGGAATGGTAAGGTGACAAGCTTCCGAATGGGACCTGAATTGGCTAATTCTGAGACCATTCGATATCCCGAAAGCTTGTTGGAACTCTTCGATCGTCATTTTGCAATTTGGATTGTTAATCTTTCCAAATTGCGAGATCCAACGGAGACGCTCATAACTCCCTCGTTTCATGTCGGATTGGGTTCATTTTTGGTCATCTAAAAGGTACTTTAGTGGTCTTTCATTCCTGACTGGAGTCATCGTATTTTGAGACCATTTGGGCATCCGTAAGTGGGATCGCAGTCGTCAGTTCTAAATGTTTCCGTCATCTCCTTGTCGAATAGTAACCTTTATAACTCTCTCTTAAGTGGTCGAATTTAGACTTTTTGAGCTCATTGGAATGGTAAGTTGATAAGCTACTAAATGGGAATGAAATTGACTAATTCTTAGACTGTTCGATATCCCAAAATCATGTTGGAACTCTTCGATCGTCATTATACAATTTGGAATGTTAATCTTTCCAAATCGCGCGATCCAACGGAGACGCTCATAACTCCCTCGTTAGATGTCGAATTGGATTGATTTTTGGTCATCTAAAAGGTACTTTAGTGCTCTTTCATTCCTGACTTAAATCGTCGTATTACGAGACCATTTAGGCATCCATAAGTGGTATTGCCGTCGTCGTTCATGAATTTTTCCCTCATCTCCTTGTCCAATAGTAACATTCGCAACTCTCTCTTCAGTGGTCAAATTTAGACTATTTTCATCTCATTGGAATGGTAAGTTGACAAGCTTTTAAATGGGACCAAAATTGGCTAATTCTGAGACCATTCGATATCCCGAAAGCTTGTTGGAACTCTTCGATCGTCATTTTGCAATTTGGATTGTTAATCTTTCAAAATCTCGCGATCCAACGGAGACGCTCAGAACTACCTCGTTTGTTGTCGGATTGGGTCAATTTTTGGTCATCTCGAAGGTACTTTGGTGCTCCTGCATTCCTGACTGGAATCGTCGTATTTCGAGACCATTTGGGCATTCGTAAGTGGGATCGCAGTCGTCGGTCCAGAATTTTTCCTTCATCTCCTTGTCGAATAGTAACCTTCATAACTCTCTCTTCAGTGGTCGAATTTAGACTATTTGAGGTCATTGGAATGGTAAGTTGACCAGCTTCCAAATGGGATCAGAATTGGCTAATTCCAAGACCGTTCGATATCCCGAAAGCATGTTGGAACTCTTCGATCGTCATTTCGCAATTTGGATTGTTAATCCTTCCAAATCGCGTGATCCAATGGAGACACTCATAACTCCCTCTTTTGATGTAGGATTGGATGGATTTTTGGTCATCTGAGAGGTACTTTAGTGCTCTTTCATTCCTCAATGCAATCGTCGTATTTCGAGACCATTTGCGCATCCGTAGGTGGGATAGAAATCGCCGGTCATGAATTTTTCTTTCATCTCCTCGTCCAGTAGTAACCTTCATAACTCTCTCCTCAGTGGTCGAAATTAGATTATTTTGAGCTCATTAGAATGGTAAGTTGACAAGCTTCCAAATGGGACCAGAATTGGCTAATTCTGACACCGTTCGGTATCCCGAAAGCACGTTGGAACTCTTCGATCGTCATTTTGCAATTTGGATTGTTAATCTTTCCAAATTGCGCGATCCAACAGAGACGCTCATATCTCCCTCGTTTGAGGTTGGGTGGGGTCAATTTTTGGTCATCTAAAAGGTACTTTAGTGATCTTTCATTCCCGACTGGAATCGCCGAATTCCGAGACCATTTGGGCATCCGTGAGTGGGATCGCAATCGTCGGTCCAGAATTTTTCCTTCATCTCCTTGTCCAATAGTGACCCTCATAACTCTCTCTTTAGTGGTCGAATTTAAACTATTTTGAGCTCATTGGAATTGTAACTTGACAAGCTTCCAAATGGGACTGGAATTGGCCTATTTCGAGACTGTTCGATTTACCAAAAGCACGTTGGAACTCTTTGATCGTCATTTTGCAATTTGATTTGTTAATCTTTCCAAATCGCGCGATCCAGCGAAGATGCTCATAACTCCCACATTTGATGTCGGATTGGGTCGATTTTTGGTCATCTAAAAGGCACTTTAGTGCTCTTTCATTCCTGACTGGAACCGTCGAATTCCGAGACCATTTGGGGATCCGTGAGTGGGATCGCAGTCGTCGGTCCTGAATTTTTCCTTCATCTCCTTGTCCAATAGTGACCCTCATAACTCTGTCTTTAGTGGTCGAATTTAAACTATTTTGAGCTCATTGGAATTGTAACTTGATAAGCTTCCAAATGGGATCAGAATTGGCTAATTTCGAGACCGTTCGATATACCAAAAGCACATTGGAAATCTTTGATCGTCATTTTGCAATTTGGATTGTTAATCTTTCCAAATCGTGCGATCCAACGGAGACGCTCATAACTCCCTCGTTTGACGTCGGATGGGGTCGATTTTTGGTCATCTGAAAGGTACTGTAGTGCACTTTCATTCCTGACTGGAATCGTCGAATTCCGAGGCCATTTGGGCATTCGTGAGTGGGATCGCAGTCGTCAGTCCTGAATTTTTCATTAATCTCCTTGTCCAATAGTGACCCTCATAACTCTCTCTTTTGTGGTCGAATTTAAGCTATTTTGAGCTCAATGGAATTATAACGTGACAAGCTTCCAAATGGGATCGGAATTGGCTATTTTTTAGACTGTTTGATATATGAAAAGCATGTTGGAACTCTTTGATTGTCATTTTGCAATTTGGATTATTAATCTTTCCAAATCGCGTGATCCAACGGAGATGCTCATAACTCCCTCGTTTGATGTCGGATTGGGTCAATTTTTGGTCATTTGAATCGTACTTTAGTGCTCGTTCATTCCTGACTGCAATCGTCATATTTCGCGACCATTCGGGCTTGCGTAAGTGGGATCGCAATCATCAGTCTTGAATTTTTAGTTCATCTCCTTGTCCAATAGTAACCTTTAAAACTCTCTCTTTAGTGGTCGAATTTAAACTATTTTGAGCTCATTGGAATGTAAAGTTGACAAGCTTCCAAATGGGATCAGAATTGGCTAATTCTGAAATCGTTTGATATCCCGAAAGTTTTTTGGAACTCTTCAATCGCCATTTTACAATTTGGATTGTTAATCTATCCAAATCGCGAGATCCAACCCAGATGCTCATAACTCCCTCGTTTGATGTCAGATTGGTTTGATTTTTGGTCTTCTGAAAGGTACTTTAGTGGTCTTTCATTCCTGACTGGAATCGTCATATTTCGAGACCATTTGGGTATCCGTAAGTGGGATAGCAGTCGTCGGTCCTGAATTTTTCCTTCATCTCCTTGTCGAATAGTAACCTTCATAACTCTCTCTTCAGCGGTCGAATTTAGACTATTTTGAGCTCATTGGAAAGGTAAGTTGACCAGCATTTAAATGAGAAATAAATCAGCTAATTTCGAGACTCTTCGATATACCAAAAGCACGTTGGAACTCTTTTATCGTCAATTTGCAATTTGGATTGTTAATATTTCCAAATCGCGCGATCCAACGGAGACGCTCATAACTCCCTCGTCTGATGCCGGATGGGGTCGATTTTTGGTCATCTGAAAGGTTCTTTAGTGCACTTTCATTCCTGACTGGAATCGTCGAATTCCGAGACCATTTGGGCATCCGTGAGTGGGATTGTAGTCGTCGGTCCTGAATTTTTCATTTATCTCCTTGTCTAATAGTGACCCTCATAACTCTCTCTTTAGTGGTCGAATTTAAACTATTCTGATCTCATTGGACTTGTAACTTGATAAGCTTCCAAATGGGATCAAAATTGGCTAATTTCGAGACCGTTCGATATACCAAAAGCACGTTGGAACTCTTTGATCATCATTTTGCAATTTGGATTGTTAATCTTTCCAAATCGCGCGATCCAACGGAGATGCTCATAACTCCCTCGTTTGACGTCGAATGGGGTCAATTTTTGGTCACCTAAAAAGTACTTTACTTCACTTTCGTTCCTGACTGGAATCGTCGAATTCCGAGACCATTTGGGCATCCGTGAGTGGGATCGCAGTCGTCAGTCCTGAATTTTTCATTCATCTCCTTGTCCAATGGTGACCCTCATAACTCTCTCTATAGTGGTCGAATTTAAACTATTTTGAGCTCATTGGAATTGTAACGTGACAAGCTTCCAAATGGGATCGGAATTGGCTAATTATGAGACTGTTCGATATACGAAAAGCATGTTGGAACTCTTTGATCGTCATTTTACAATTTGGATTATTAATCTTTCTAAATCGCGCGATCCAGCGGAGATGCTCATAACTGCCTCGTTTGATGTCGGATTGGGTCAATTTTTGGTCATTTGAAACGTACTTTAGTGCTCTTTCATTCCTGACTACACTCGTCGTATTTCGCGACCATTTGGGCATGCGTAAGTGGGATCGCAATCGTCAGTCATGAATTTTTCCTTCATCTCCTTATCCAATGGTAACCTCCAAAAGAATCCCTTCAGTTGTCGAATTTAAACTATTTTGAGCTCGTTGGAATGGTAAGGTGACAAGCTTCCGAATGGGACCTGAATTGGCTAATTCTGAGACCATTCGATATCCCGAAAGCTTGTTGGAACTCTTCGATCGTCATTTTGCAATTTGGATTGTTAATCTTTCCAAATTGCGAGATCCAACGGAGACGCTCATAACTCCCTCGTTTCATGTCGGATTGGGTTCATTTTTGGTCATCTAAAAGGTACTTTAGTGGTCTTTCATTCCTGACTGGAGTCATCGTATTTTGAGACCATTTGGGCATCCGTAAGTGGGATCGCAGTCGTCAGTTCTAAATGTTTCCGTCATCTCCTTGTCGAATAGTAACCTTTATAACTCTCTCTTAAGTGGTCGAATTTAGACTTTTTGAGCTCATTGGAATGGTAAGTTGATAAGCTACTAAATGGGAATGAAATTGACTAATTCTTAGACTGTTCGATATCCCAAAATCATGTTGGAACTCTTCGATCGTCATTATACAATTTGGAATGTTAATCTTTCCAAATCGCGCGATCCAACGGAGACGCTCATAACTCCCTCGTTAGATGTCGAATTGGATTGATTTTTGGTCATCTAAAAGGTACTTTAGTGCTCTTTCATTCCTGACTTAAATCGTCGTATTACGAGACCATTTAGGCATCCATAAGTGGTATTGCCGTCGTCGTTCATGAATTTTTCCCTCATCTCCTTGTCCAATAGTAACATTCGCAACTCTCTCTTCAGTGGTCAAATTTAGACTATTTTCATCTCATTGGAATGGTAAGTTGACAAGCTTTTAAATGGGACCAAAATTGGCTAATTCTGAGACCATTCGATATCCCGAAAGCTTGTTGGAACTCTTCGATCGTCATTTTGCAATTTGGATTGTTAATCTTTCAAAATCTCGCGATCCAACGGAGACGCTCAGAACTACCTCGTTTGTTGTCGGATTGGGTCAATTTTTGGTCATCTCGAAGGTACTTTGGTGCTCCTGCATTCCTGACTGGAATCGTCGTATTTCGAGACCATTTGGGCATTCGTAAGTGGGATCGCAGTCGTCGGTCCAGAATTTTTCCTTCATCTCCTTGTCGAATAGTAACCTTCATAACTCTCTCTTCAGTGGTCGAATTTAGACTATTTGAGGTCATTGGAATGGTAAGTTGACCAGCTTCCAAATGGGATCAGAATTGGCTAATTCCAAGACCGTTCGATATCCCGAAAGCATGTTGGAACTCTTCGATCGTCATTTCGCAATTTGGATTGTTAATCCTTCCAAATCGCGTGATCCAATGGAGACACTCATAACTCCCTCTTTTGATGTAGGATTGGATGGATTTTTGGTCATCTGAGAGGTACTTTAGTGCTCTTTCATTCCTCAATGCAATCGTCGTATTTCGAGACCATTTGCGCATCCGTAGGTGGGATAGAAATCGCCGGTCATGAATTTTTCTTTCATCTCCTCGTCCAGTAGTAACCTTCATAACTCTCTCCTCAGTGGTCGAAATTAGATTATTTTGAGCTCATTAGAATGGTAAGTTGACAAGCTTCCAAATGGGACCAGAATTGGCTAATTCTGACACCGTTCGGTATCCCGAAAGCACGTTGGAACTCTTCGATCGTCATTTTGCAATTTGGATTGTTAATCTTTCCAAATTGCGCGATCCAACAGAGACGCTCATATCTCCCTCGTTTGAGGTTGGGTGGGGTCAATTTTTGGTCATCTAAAAGGTACTTTAGTGATCTTTCATTCCCGACTGGAATCGCCGAATTCCGAGACCATTTGGGCATCCGTGAGTGGGATCGCAATCGTCGGTCCAGAATTTTTCCTTCATCTCCTTGTCCAATAGTGACCCTCATAACTCTCTCTTTAGTGGTCGAATTTAAACTATTTTGAGCTCATTGGAATTGTAACTTGACAAGCTTCCAAATGGGACTGGAATTGGCCTATTTCGAGACTGTTCGATTTACCAAAAGCACGTTGGAACTCTTTGATCGTCATTTTGCAATTTGATTTGTTAATCTTTCCAAATCGCGCGATCCAGCGAAGATGCTCATAACTCCCACATTTGATGTCGGATTGGGTCGATTTTTGGTCATCTAAAAGGCACTTTAGTGCTCTTTCATTCCTGACTGGAACCGTCGAATTCCGAGACCATTTGGGGATCCGTGAGTGGGATCGCAGTCGTCGGTCCTGAATTTTTCCTTCATCTCCTTGTCCAATAGTGACCCTCATAACTCTGTCTTTAGTGGTCGAATTTAAACTATTTTGAGCTCATTGGAATTGTAACTTGATAAGCTTCCAAATGGGATCAGAATTGGCTAATTTCGAGACCGTTCGATATACCAAAAGCACATTGGAAATCTTTGATCGTCATTTTGCAATTTGGATTGTTAATCTTTCCAAATCGTGCGATCCAACGGAGACGCTCATAACTCCCTCGTTTGACGTCGGATGGGGTCGATTTTTGGTCATCTGAAAGGTACTGTAGTGCACTTTCATTCCTGACTGGAATCGTCGAATTCCGAGGCCATTTGGGCATTCGTGAGTGGGATCGCAGTCGTCAGTCCTGAATTTTTCATTAATCTCCTTGTCCAATAGTGACCCTCATAACTCTCTCTTTTGTGGTCGAATTTAAGCTATTTTGAGCTCAATGGAATTATAACGTGACAAGCTTCCAAATGGGATCGGAATTGGCTATTTTTTAGACTGTTTGATATATGAAAAGCATGTTGGAACTCTTTGATTGTCATTTTGCAATTTGGATTATTAATCTTTCCAAATCGCGTGATCCAACGGAGATGCTCATAACTCCCTCGTTTGATGTCGGATTGGGTCAATTTTTGGTCATTTGAATCGTACTTTAGTGCTCGTTCATTCCTGACTGCAATCGTCATATTTCGCGACCATTCGGGCTTGCGTAAGTGGGATCGCAATCATCAGTCTTGAATTTTTAGTTCATCTCCTTGTCCAATAGTAACCTTTAAAACTCTCTCTTTAGTGGTCGAATTTAAACTATTTTGAGCTCATTGGAATGTAAAGTTGACAAGCTTCCAAATGGGATCAGAATTGGCTAATTCTGAAATCGTTTGATATCCCGAAAGTTTTTTGGAACTCTTCAATCGCCATTTTACAATTTGGATTGTTAATCTATCCAAATCGCGAGATCCAACCCAGATGCTCATAACTCCCTCGTTTGATGTCAGATTGGTTTGATTTTTGGTCTTCTGAAAGGTACTTTAGTGGTCTTTCATTCCTGACTGGAATCGTCATATTTCGAGACCATTTGGGTATCCGTAAGTGGGATAGCAGTCGTCGGTCCTGAATTTTTCCTTCATCTCCTTGTCGAATAGTAACCTTCATAACTCTCTCTTCAGCGGTCGAATTTAGACTATTTTGAGCTCATTGGAAAGGTAAGTTGACCAGCATTTAAATGAGAAATAAATCAGCTAATTTCGAGACTCTTCGATATACCAAAAGCACGTTGGAACTCTTTTATCGTCAATTTGCAATTTGGATTGTTAATATTTCCAAATCGCGCGATCCAACGGAGACGCTCATAACTCCCTCGTCTGATGCCGGATGGGGTCGATTTTTGGTCATCTGAAAGGTTCTTTAGTGCACTTTCATTCCTGACTGGAATCGTCGAATTCCGAGACCATTTGGGCATCCGTGAGTGGGATTGTAGTCGTCGGTCCTGAATTTTTCATTTATCTCCTTGTCTAATAGTGACCCTCATAACTCTCTCTTTAGTGGTCGAATTTAAACTATTCTGATCTCATTGGACTTGTAACTTGATAAGCTTCCAAATGGGATCAAAATTGGCTAATTTCGAGACCGTTCGATATACCAAAAGCACGTTGGAACTCTTTGATCATCATTTTGCAATTTGGATTGTTAATCTTTCCAAATCGCGCGATCCAACGGAGATGCTCATAACTCCCTCGTTTGACGTCGAATGGGGTCAATTTTTGGTCACCTAAAAAGTACTTTACTTCACTTTCGTTCCTGACTGGAATCGTCGAATTCCGAGACCATTTGGGCATCCGTGAGTGGGATCGCAGTCGTCAGTCCTGAATTTTTCATTCATCTCCTTGTCCAATGGTGACCCTCATAACTCTCTCTATAGTGGTCGAATTTAAACTATTTTGAGCTCATTGGAATTGTAACGTGACAAGCTTCCAAATGGGATCGGAATTGGCTAATTATGAGACTGTTCGATATACGAAAAGCATGTTGGAACTCTTTGATCGTCATTTTACAATTTGGATTATTAATCTTTCTAAATCGCGCGATCCAGCGGAGATGCTCATAACTGCCTCGTTTGATGTCGGATTGGGTCAATTTTTGGTCATTTGAAACGTACTTTAGTGCTCTTTCATTCCTGACTACACTCGTCGTATTTCGCGACCATTTGGGCATGCGTAAGTGGGATCGCAATCGTCAGTCATGAATTTTTCCTTCATCTCCTTATCCAATGGTAACCTCCAAAAGAATCCCTTCAGTTGTCGAATTTAAACTATTTTGAGCTCGTTGGAATGGTAAGGTGACAAGCTTCCGAATGGGACCTGAATTGGCTAATTCTGAGACCATTCGATATCCCGAAAGCTTGTTGGAACTCTTCGATCGTCATTTTGCAATTTGGATTGTTAATCTTTCCAAATTGCGAGATCCAACGGAGACGCTCATAACTCCCTCGTTTCATGTCGGATTGGGTTCATTTTTGGTCATCTAAAAGGTACTTTAGTGGTCTTTCATTCCTGACTGGAGTCATCGTATTTTGAGACCATTTGGGCATCCGTAAGTGGGATCGCAGTCGTCAGTTCTAAATGTTTCCGTCATCTCCTTGTCGAATAGTAACCTTTATAACTCTCTCTTAAGTGGTCGAATTTAGACTTTTTGAGCTCATTGGAATGGTAAGTTGATAAGCTACTAAATGGGAATGAAATTGACTAATTCTTAGACTGTTCGATATCCCAAAATCATGTTGGAACTCTTCGATCGTCATTATACAATTTGGAATGTTAATCTTTCCAAATCGCGCGATCCAACGGAGACGCTCATAACTCCCTCGTTAGATGTCGAATTGGATTGATTTTTGGTCATCTAAAAGGTACTTTAGTGCTCTTTCATTCCTGACTTAAATCGTCGTATTACGAGACCATTTAGGCATCCATAAGTGGTATTGCCGTCGTCGTTCATGAATTTTTCCCTCATCTCCTTGTCCAATAGTAACATTCGCAACTCTCTCTTCAGTGGTCAAATTTAGACTATTTTCATCTCATTGGAATGGTAAGTTGACAAGCTTTTAAATGGGACCAAAATTGGCTAATTCTGAGACCATTCGATATCCCGAAAGCTTGTTGGAACTCTTCGATCGTCATTTTGCAATTTGGATTGTTAATCTTTCAAAATCTCGCGATCCAACGGAGACGCTCAGAACTACCTCGTTTGTTGTCGGATTGGGTCAATTTTTGGTCATCTCGAAGGTACTTTGGTGCTCCTGCATTCCTGACTGGAATCGTCGTATTTCGAGACCATTTGGGCATTCGTAAGTGGGATCGCAGTCGTCGGTCCAGAATTTTTCCTTCATCTCCTTGTCGAATAGTAACCTTCATAACTCTCTCTTCAGTGGTCGAATTTAGACTATTTGAGGTCATTGGAATGGTAAGTTGACCAGCTTCCAAATGGGATCAGAATTGGCTAATTCCAAGACCGTTCGATATCCCGAAAGCATGTTGGAACTCTTCGATCGTCATTTCGCAATTTGGATTGTTAATCCTTCCAAATCGCGTGATCCAATGGAGACACTCATAACTCCCTCTTTTGATGTAGGATTGGATGGATTTTTGGTCATCTGAGAGGTACTTTAGTGCTCTTTCATTCCTCAATGCAATCGTCGTATTTCGAGACCATTTGCGCATCCGTAGGTGGGATAGAAATCGCCGGTCATGAATTTTTCTTTCATCTCCTCGTCCAGTAGTAACCTTCATAACTCTCTCCTCAGTGGTCGAAATTAGATTATTTTGAGCTCATTAGAATGGTAAGTTGACAAGCTTCCAAATGGGACCAGAATTGGCTAATTCTGACACCGTTCGGTATCCCGAAAGCACGTTGGAACTCTTCGATCGTCATTTTGCAATTTGGATTGTTAATCTTTCCAAATTGCGCGATCCAACAGAGACGCTCATATCTCCCTCGTTTGAGGTTGGGTGGGGTCAATTTTTGGTCATCTAAAAGGTACTTTAGTGATCTTTCATTCCCGACTGGAATCGCCGAATTCCGAGACCATTTGGGCATCCGTGAGTGGGATCGCAATCGTCGGTCCAGAATTTTTCCTTCATCTCCTTGTCCAATAGTGACCCTCATAACTCTCTCTTTAGTGGTCGAATTTAAACTATTTTGAGCTCATTGGAATTGTAACTTGACAAGCTTCCAAATGGGACTGGAATTGGCCTATTTCGAGACTGTTCGATTTACCAAAAGCACGTTGGAACTCTTTGATCGTCATTTTGCAATTTGATTTGTTAATCTTTCCAAATCGCGCGATCCAGCGAAGATGCTCATAACTCCCACATTTGATGTCGGATTGGGTCGATTTTTGGTCATCTAAAAGGCACTTTAGTGCTCTTTCATTCCTGACTGGAACCGTCGAATTCCGAGACCATTTGGGGATCCGTGAGTGGGATCGCAGTCGTCGGTCCTGAATTTTTCCTTCATCTCCTTGTCCAATAGTGACCCTCATAACTCTGTCTTTAGTGGTCGAATTTAAACTATTTTGAGCTCATTGGAATTGTAACTTGATAAGCTTCCAAATGGGATCAGAATTGGCTAATTTCGAGACCGTTCGATATACCAAAAGCACATTGGAAATCTTTGATCGTCATTTTGCAATTTGGATTGTTAATCTTTCCAAATCGTGCGATCCAACGGAGACGCTCATAACTCCCTCGTTTGACGTCGGATGGGGTCGATTTTTGGTCATCTGAAAGGTACTGTAGTGCACTTTCATTCCTGACTGGAATCGTCGAATTCCGAGGCCATTTGGGCATTCGTGAGTGGGATCGCAGTCGTCAGTCCTGAATTTTTCATTAATCTCCTTGTCCAATAGTGACCCTCATAACTCTCTCTTTTGTGGTCGAATTTAAGCTATTTTGAGCTCAATGGAATTATAACGTGACAAGCTTCCAAATGGGATCGGAATTGGCTATTTTTTAGACTGTTTGATATATGAAAAGCATGTTGGAACTCTTTGATTGTCATTTTGCAATTTGGATTATTAATCTTTCCAAATCGCGTGATCCAACGGAGATGCTCATAACTCCCTCGTTTGATGTCGGATTGGGTCAATTTTTGGTCATTTGAATCGTACTTTAGTGCTCGTTCATTCCTGACTGCAATCGTCATATTTCGCGACCATTCGGGCTTGCGTAAGTGGGATCGCAATCATCAGTCTTGAATTTTTAGTTCATCTCCTTGTCCAATAGTAACCTTTAAAACTCTCTCTTTAGTGGTCGAATTTAAACTATTTTGAGCTCATTGGAATGTAAAGTTGACAAGCTTCCAAATGGGATCAGAATTGGCTAATTCTGAAATCGTTTGATATCCCGAAAGTTTTTTGGAACTCTTCAATCGCCATTTTACAATTTGGATTGTTAATCTATCCAAATCGCGAGATCCAACCCAGATGCTCATAACTCCCTCGTTTGATGTCAGATTGGTTTGATTTTTGGTCTTCTGAAAGGTACTTTAGTGGTCTTTCATTCCTGACTGGAATCGTCATATTTCGAGACCATTTGGGTATCCGTAAGTGGGATAGCAGTCGTCGGTCCTGAATTTTTCCTTCATCTCCTTGTCGAATAGTAACCTTCATAACTCTCTCTTCAGCGGTCGAATTTAGACTATTTTGAGCTCATTGGAAAGGTAAGTTGACCAGCATTTAAATGAGAAATAAATCAGCTAATTTCGAGACTCTTCGATATACCAAAAGCACGTTGGAACTCTTTTATCGTCAATTTGCAATTTGGATTGTTAATATTTCCAAATCGCGCGATCCAACGGAGACGCTCATAACTCCCTCGTCTGATGCCGGATGGGGTCGATTTTTGGTCATCTGAAAGGTTCTTTAGTGCACTTTCATTCCTGACTGGAATCGTCGAATTCCGAGACCATTTGGGCATCCGTGAGTGGGATTGTAGTCGTCGGTCCTGAATTTTTCATTTATCTCCTTGTCTAATAGTGACCCTCATAACTCTCTCTTTAGTGGTCGAATTTAAACTATTCTGATCTCATTGGACTTGTAACTTGATAAGCTTCCAAATGGGATCAAAATTGGCTAATTTCGAGACCGTTCGATATACCAAAAGCACGTTGGAACTCTTTGATCATCATTTTGCAATTTGGATTGTTAATCTTTCCAAATCGCGCGATCCAACGGAGATGCTCATAACTCCCTCGTTTGACGTCGAATGGGGTCAATTTTTGGTCACCTAAAAAGTACTTTACTTCACTTTCGTTCCTGACTGGAATCGTCGAATTCCGAGACCATTTGGGCATCCGTGAGTGGGATCGCAGTCGTCAGTCCTGAATTTTTCATTCATCTCCTTGTCCAATGGTGACCCTCATAACTCTCTCTATAGTGGTCGAATTTAAACTATTTTGAGCTCATTGGAATTGTAACGTGACAAGCTTCCAAATGGGATCGGAATTGGCTAATTATGAGACTGTTCGATATACGAAAAGCATGTTGGAACTCTTTGATCGTCATTTTACAATTTGGATTATTAATCTTTCTAAATCGCGCGATCCAGCGGAGATGCTCATAACTGCCTCGTTTGATGTCGGATTGGGTCAATTTTTGGTCATTTGAAACGTACTTTAGTGCTCTTTCATTCCTGACTACACTCGTCGTATTTCGCGACCATTTGGGCATGCGTAAGTGGGATCGCAATCGTCAGTCATGAATTTTTCCTTCATCTCCTTATCCAATGGTAACCTCCAAAAGAATCCCTTCAGTTGTCGAATTTAAACTATTTTGAGCTCGTTGGAATGGTAAGGTGACAAGCTTCCGAATGGGACCTGAATTGGCTAATTCTGAGACCATTCGATATCCCGAAAGCTTGTTGGAACTCTTCGATCGTCATTTTGCAATTTGGATTGTTAATCTTTCCAAATTGCGAGATCCAACGGAGACGCTCATAACTCCCTCGTTTCATGTCGGATTGGGTTCATTTTTGGTCATCTAAAAGGTACTTTAGTGGTCTTTCATTCCTGACTGGAGTCATCGTATTTTGAGACCATTTGGGCATCCGTAAGTGGGATCGCAGTCGTCAGTTCTAAATGTTTCCGTCATCTCCTTGTCGAATAGTAACCTTTATAACTCTCTCTTAAGTGGTCGAATTTAGACTTTTTGAGCTCATTGGAATGGTAAGTTGATAAGCTACTAAATGGGAATGAAATTGACTAATTCTTAGACTGTTCGATATCCCAAAATCATGTTGGAACTCTTCGATCGTCATTATACAATTTGGAATGTTAATCTTTCCAAATCGCGCGATCCAACGGAGACGCTCATAACTCCCTCGTTAGATGTCGAATTGGATTGATTTTTGGTCATCTAAAAGGTACTTTAGTGCTCTTTCATTCCTGACTTAAATCGTCGTATTACGAGACCATTTAGGCATCCATAAGTGGTATTGCCGTCGTCGTTCATGAATTTTTCCCTCATCTCCTTGTCCAATAGTAACATTCGCAACTCTCTCTTCAGTGGTCAAATTTAGACTATTTTCATCTCATTGGAATGGTAAGTTGACAAGCTTTTAAATGGGACCAAAATTGGCTAATTCTGAGACCATTCGATATCCCGAAAGCTTGTTGGAACTCTTCGATCGTCATTTTGCAATTTGGATTGTTAATCTTTCAAAATCTCGCGATCCAACGGAGACGCTCAGAACTACCTCGTTTGTTGTCGGATTGGGTCAATTTTTGGTCATCTCGAAGGTACTTTGGTGCTCCTGCATTCCTGACTGGAATCGTCGTATTTCGAGACCATTTGGGCATTCGTAAGTGGGATCGCAGTCGTCGGTCCAGAATTTTTCCTTCATCTCCTTGTCGAATAGTAACCTTCATAACTCTCTCTTCAGTGGTCGAATTTAGACTATTTGAGGTCATTGGAATGGTAAGTTGACCAGCTTCCAAATGGGATCAGAATTGGCTAATTCCAAGACCGTTCGATATCCCGAAAGCATGTTGGAACTCTTCGATCGTCATTTCGCAATTTGGATTGTTAATCCTTCCAAATCGCGTGATCCAATGGAGACACTCATAACTCCCTCTTTTGATGTAGGATTGGATGGATTTTTGGTCATCTGAGAGGTACTTTAGTGCTCTTTCATTCCTCAATGCAATCGTCGTATTTCGAGACCATTTGCGCATCCGTAGGTGGGATAGAAATCGCCGGTCATGAATTTTTCTTTCATCTCCTCGTCCAGTAGTAACCTTCATAACTCTCTCCTCAGTGGTCGAAATTAGATTATTTTGAGCTCATTAGAATGGTAAGTTGACAAGCTTCCAAATGGGACCAGAATTGGCTAATTCTGACACCGTTCGGTATCCCGAAAGCACGTTGGAACTCTTCGATCGTCATTTTGCAATTTGGATTGTTAATCTTTCCAAATTGCGCGATCCAACAGAGACGCTCATATCTCCCTCGTTTGAGGTTGGGTGGGGTCAATTTTTGGTCATCTAAAAGGTACTTTAGTGATCTTTCATTCCCGACTGGAATCGCCGAATTCCGAGACCATTTGGGCATCCGTGAGTGGGATCGCAATCGTCGGTCCAGAATTTTTCCTTCATCTCCTTGTCCAATAGTGACCCTCATAACTCTCTCTTTAGTGGTCGAATTTAAACTATTTTGAGCTCATTGGAATTGTAACTTGACAAGCTTCCAAATGGGACTGGAATTGGCCTATTTCGAGACTGTTCGATTTACCAAAAGCACGTTGGAACTCTTTGATCGTCATTTTGCAATTTGATTTGTTAATCTTTCCAAATCGCGCGATCCAGCGAAGATGCTCATAACTCCCACATTTGATGTCGGATTGGGTCGATTTTTGGTCATCTAAAAGGCACTTTAGTGCTCTTTCATTCCTGACTGGAACCGTCGAATTCCGAGACCATTTGGGGATCCGTGAGTGGGATCGCAGTCGTCGGTCCTGAATTTTTCCTTCATCTCCTTGTCCAATAGTGACCCTCATAACTCTGTCTTTAGTGGTCGAATTTAAACTATTTTGAGCTCATTGGAATTGTAACTTGATAAGCTTCCAAATGGGATCAGAATTGGCTAATTTCGAGACCGTTCGATATACCAAAAGCACATTGGAAATCTTTGATCGTCATTTTGCAATTTGGATTGTTAATCTTTCCAAATCGTGCGATCCAACGGAGACGCTCATAACTCCCTCGTTTGACGTCGGATGGGGTCGATTTTTGGTCATCTGAAAGGTACTGTAGTGCACTTTCATTCCTGACTGGAATCGTCGAATTCCGAGGCCATTTGGGCATTCGTGAGTGGGATCGCAGTCGTCAGTCCTGAATTTTTCATTAATCTCCTTGTCCAATAGTGACCCTCATAACTCTCTCTTTTGTGGTCGAATTTAAGCTATTTTGAGCTCAATGGAATTATAACGTGACAAGCTTCCAAATGGGATCGGAATTGGCTATTTTTTAGACTGTTTGATATATGAAAAGCATGTTGGAACTCTTTGATTGTCATTTTGCAATTTGGATTATTAATCTTTCCAAATCGCGTGATCCAACGGAGATGCTCATAACTCCCTCGTTTGATGTCGGATTGGGTCAATTTTTGGTCATTTGAATCGTACTTTAGTGCTCGTTCATTCCTGACTGCAATCGTCATATTTCGCGACCATTCGGGCTTGCGTAAGTGGGATCGCAATCATCAGTCTTGAATTTTTAGTTCATCTCCTTGTCCAATAGTAACCTTTAAAACTCTCTCTTTAGTGGTCGAATTTAAACTATTTTGAGCTCATTGGAATGTAAAGTTGACAAGCTTCCAAATGGGATCAGAATTGGCTAATTCTGAAATCGTTTGATATCCCGAAAGTTTTTTGGAACTCTTCAATCGCCATTTTACAATTTGGATTGTTAATCTATCCAAATCGCGAGATCCAACCCAGATGCTCATAACTCCCTCGTTTGATGTCAGATTGGTTTGATTTTTGGTCTTCTGAAAGGTACTTTAGTGGTCTTTCATTCCTGACTGGAATCGTCATATTTCGAGACCATTTGGGTATCCGTAAGTGGGATAGCAGTCGTCGGTCCTGAATTTTTCCTTCATCTCCTTGTCGAATAGTAACCTTCATAACTCTCTCTTCAGCGGTCGAATTTAGACTATTTTGAGCTCATTGGAAAGGTAAGTTGACCAGCATTTAAATGAGAAATAAATCAGCTAATTTCGAGACTCTTCGATATACCAAAAGCACGTTGGAACTCTTTTATCGTCAATTTGCAATTTGGATTGTTAATATTTCCAAATCGCGCGATCCAACGGAGACGCTCATAACTCCCTCGTCTGATGCCGGATGGGGTCGATTTTTGGTCATCTGAAAGGTTCTTTAGTGCACTTTCATTCCTGACTGGAATCGTCGAATTCCGAGACCATTTGGGCATCCGTGAGTGGGATTGTAGTCGTCGGTCCTGAATTTTTCATTTATCTCCTTGTCTAATAGTGACCCTCATAACTCTCTCTTTAGTGGTCGAATTTAAACTATTCTGATCTCATTGGACTTGTAACTTGATAAGCTTCCAAATGGGATCAAAATTGGCTAATTTCGAGACCGTTCGATATACCAAAAGCACGTTGGAACTCTTTGATCATCATTTTGCAATTTGGATTGTTAATCTTTCCAAATCGCGCGATCCAACGGAGATGCTCATAACTCCCTCGTTTGACGTCGAATGGGGTCAATTTTTGGTCACCTAAAAAGTACTTTACTTCACTTTCGTTCCTGACTGGAATCGTCGAATTCCGAGACCATTTGGGCATCCGTGAGTGGGATCGCAGTCGTCAGTCCTGAATTTTTCATTCATCTCCTTGTCCAATGGTGACCCTCATAACTCTCTCTATAGTGGTCGAATTTAAACTATTTTGAGCTCATTGGAATTGTAACGTGACAAGCTTCCAAATGGGATCGGAATTGGCTAATTATGAGACTGTTCGATATACGAAAAGCATGTTGGAACTCTTTGATCGTCATTTTACAATTTGGATTATTAATCTTTCTAAATCGCGCGATCCAGCGGAGATGCTCATAACTGCCTCGTTTGATGTCGGATTGGGTCAATTTTTGGTCATTTGAAACGTACTTTAGTGCTCTTTCATTCCTGACTACACTCGTCGTATTTCGCGACCATTTGGGCATGCGTAAGTGGGATCGCAATCGTCAGTCATGAATTTTTCCTTCATCTCCTTATCCAATGGTAACCTCCAAAAGAATCCCTTCAGTTGTCGAATTTAAACTATTTTGAGCTCGTTGGAATGGTAAGGTGACAAGCTTCCGAATGGGACCTGAATTGGCTAATTCTGAGACCATTCGATATCCCGAAAGCTTGTTGGAACTCTTCGATCGTCATTTTGCAATTTGGATTGTTAATCTTTCCAAATTGCGAGATCCAACGGAGACGCTCATAACTCCCTCGTTTCATGTCGGATTGGGTTCATTTTTGGTCATCTAAAAGGTACTTTAGTGGTCTTTCATTCCTGACTGGAGTCATCGTATTTTGAGACCATTTGGGCATCCGTAAGTGGGATCGCAGTCGTCAGTTCTAAATGTTTCCGTCATCTCCTTGTCGAATAGTAACCTTTATAACTCTCTCTTAAGTGGTCGAATTTAGACTTTTTGAGCTCATTGGAATGGTAAGTTGATAAGCTACTAAATGGGAATGAAATTGACTAATTCTTAGACTGTTCGATATCCCAAAATCATGTTGGAACTCTTCGATCGTCATTATACAATTTGGAATGTTAATCTTTCCAAATCGCGCGATCCAACGGAGACGCTCATAACTCCCTCGTTAGATGTCGAATTGGATTGATTTTTGGTCATCTAAAAGGTACTTTAGTGCTCTTTCATTCCTGACTTAAATCGTCGTATTACGAGACCATTTAGGCATCCATAAGTGGTATTGCCGTCGTCGTTCATGAATTTTTCCCTCATCTCCTTGTCCAATAGTAACATTCGCAACTCTCTCTTCAGTGGTCAAATTTAGACTATTTTCATCTCATTGGAATGGTAAGTTGACAAGCTTTTAAATGGGACCAAAATTGGCTAATTCTGAGACCATTCGATATCCCGAAAGCTTGTTGGAACTCTTCGATCGTCATTTTGCAATTTGGATTGTTAATCTTTCAAAATCTCGCGATCCAACGGAGACGCTCAGAACTACCTCGTTTGTTGTCGGATTGGGTCAATTTTTGGTCATCTCGAAGGTACTTTGGTGCTCCTGCATTCCTGACTGGAATCGTCGTATTTCGAGACCATTTGGGCATTCGTAAGTGGGATCGCAGTCGTCGGTCCAGAATTTTTCCTTCATCTCCTTGTCGAATAGTAACCTTCATAACTCTCTCTTCAGTGGTCGAATTTAGACTATTTGAGGTCATTGGAATGGTAAGTTGACCAGCTTCCAAATGGGATCAGAATTGGCTAATTCCAAGACCGTTCGATATCCCGAAAGCATGTTGGAACTCTTCGATCGTCATTTCGCAATTTGGATTGTTAATCCTTCCAAATCGCGTGATCCAATGGAGACACTCATAACTCCCTCTTTTGATGTAGGATTGGATGGATTTTTGGTCATCTGAGAGGTACTTTAGTGCTCTTTCATTCCTCAATGCAATCGTCGTATTTCGAGACCATTTGCGCATCCGTAGGTGGGATAGAAATCGCCGGTCATGAATTTTTCTTTCATCTCCTCGTCCAGTAGTAACCTTCATAACTCTCTCCTCAGTGGTCGAAATTAGATTATTTTGAGCTCATTAGAATGGTAAGTTGACAAGCTTCCAAATGGGACCAGAATTGGCTAATTCTGACACCGTTCGGTATCCCGAAAGCACGTTGGAACTCTTCGATCGTCATTTTGCAATTTGGATTGTTAATCTTTCCAAATTGCGCGATCCAACAGAGACGCTCATATCTCCCTCGTTTGAGGTTGGGTGGGGTCAATTTTTGGTCATCTAAAAGGTACTTTAGTGATCTTTCATTCCCGACTGGAATCGCCGAATTCCGAGACCATTTGGGCATCCGTGAGTGGGATCGCAATCGTCGGTCCAGAATTTTTCCTTCATCTCCTTGTCCAATAGTGACCCTCATAACTCTCTCTTTAGTGGTCGAATTTAAACTATTTTGAGCTCATTGGAATTGTAACTTGACAAGCTTCCAAATGGGACTGGAATTGGCCTATTTCGAGACTGTTCGATTTACCAAAAGCACGTTGGAACTCTTTGATCGTCATTTTGCAATTTGATTTGTTAATCTTTCCAAATCGCGCGATCCAGCGAAGATGCTCATAACTCCCACATTTGATGTCGGATTGGGTCGATTTTTGGTCATCTAAAAGGCACTTTAGTGCTCTTTCATTCCTGACTGGAACCGTCGAATTCCGAGACCATTTGGGGATCCGTGAGTGGGATCGCAGTCGTCGGTCCTGAATTTTTCCTTCATCTCCTTGTCCAATAGTGACCCTCATAACTCTGTCTTTAGTGGTCGAATTTAAACTATTTTGAGCTCATTGGAATTGTAACTTGATAAGCTTCCAAATGGGATCAGAATTGGCTAATTTCGAGACCGTTCGATATACCAAAAGCACATTGGAAATCTTTGATCGTCATTTTGCAATTTGGATTGTTAATCTTTCCAAATCGTGCGATCCAACGGAGACGCTCATAACTCCCTCGTTTGACGTCGGATGGGGTCGATTTTTGGTCATCTGAAAGGTACTGTAGTGCACTTTCATTCCTGACTGGAATCGTCGAATTCCGAGGCCATTTGGGCATTCGTGAGTGGGATCGCAGTCGTCAGTCCTGAATTTTTCATTAATCTCCTTGTCCAATAGTGACCCTCATAACTCTCTCTTTTGTGGTCGAATTTAAGCTATTTTGAGCTCAATGGAATTATAACGTGACAAGCTTCCAAATGGGATCGGAATTGGCTATTTTTTAGACTGTTTGATATATGAAAAGCATGTTGGAACTCTTTGATTGTCATTTTGCAATTTGGATTATTAATCTTTCCAAATCGCGTGATCCAACGGAGATGCTCATAACTCCCTCGTTTGATGTCGGATTGGGTCAATTTTTGGTCATTTGAATCGTACTTTAGTGCTCGTTCATTCCTGACTGCAATCGTCATATTTCGCGACCATTCGGGCTTGCGTAAGTGGGATCGCAATCATCAGTCTTGAATTTTTAGTTCATCTCCTTGTCCAATAGTAACCTTTAAAACTCTCTCTTTAGTGGTCGAATTTAAACTATTTTGAGCTCATTGGAATGTAAAGTTGACAAGCTTCCAAATGGGATCAGAATTGGCTAATTCTGAAATCGTTTGATATCCCGAAAGTTTTTTGGAACTCTTCAATCGCCATTTTACAATTTGGATTGTTAATCTATCCAAATCGCGAGATCCAACCCAGATGCTCATAACTCCCTCGTTTGATGTCAGATTGGTTTGATTTTTGGTCTTCTGAAAGGTACTTTAGTGGTCTTTCATTCCTGACTGGAATCGTCATATTTCGAGACCATTTGGGTATCCGTAAGTGGGATAGCAGTCGTCGGTCCTGAATTTTTCCTTCATCTCCTTGTCGAATAGTAACCTTCATAACTCTCTCTTCAGCGGTCGAATTTAGACTATTTTGAGCTCATTGGAAAGGTAAGTTGACCAGCATTTAAATGAGAAATAAATCAGCTAATTTCGAGACTCTTCGATATACCAAAAGCACGTTGGAACTCTTTTATCGTCAATTTGCAATTTGGATTGTTAATATTTCCAAATCGCGCGATCCAACGGAGACGCTCATAACTCCCTCGTCTGATGCCGGATGGGGTCGATTTTTGGTCATCTGAAAGGTTCTTTAGTGCACTTTCATTCCTGACTGGAATCGTCGAATTCCGAGACCATTTGGGCATCCGTGAGTGGGATTGTAGTCGTCGGTCCTGAATTTTTCATTTATCTCCTTGTCTAATAGTGACCCTCATAACTCTCTCTTTAGTGGTCGAATTTAAACTATTCTGATCTCATTGGACTTGTAACTTGATAAGCTTCCAAATGGGATCAAAATTGGCTAATTTCGAGACCGTTCGATATACCAAAAGCACGTTGGAACTCTTTGATCATCATTTTGCAATTTGGATTGTTAATCTTTCCAAATCGCGCGATCCAACGGAGATGCTCATAACTCCCTCGTTTGACGTCGAATGGGGTCAATTTTTGGTCACCTAAAAAGTACTTTACTTCACTTTCGTTCCTGACTGGAATCGTCGAATTCCGAGACCATTTGGGCATCCGTGAGTGGGATCGCAGTCGTCAGTCCTGAATTTTTCATTCATCTCCTTGTCCAATGGTGACCCTCATAACTCTCTCTATAGTGGTCGAATTTAAACTATTTTGAGCTCATTGGAATTGTAACGTGACAAGCTTCCAAATGGGATCGGAATTGGCTAATTATGAGACTGTTCGATATACGAAAAGCATGTTGGAACTCTTTGATCGTCATTTTACAATTTGGATTATTAATCTTTCTAAATCGCGCGATCCAGCGGAGATGCTCATAACTGCCTCGTTTGATGTCGGATTGGGTCAATTTTTGGTCATTTGAAACGTACTTTAGTGCTCTTTCATTCCTGACTACACTCGTCGTATTTCGCGACCATTTGGGCATGCGTAAGTGGGATCGCAATCGTCAGTCATGAATTTTTCCTTCATCTCCTTATCCAATGGTAACCTCCAAAAGAATCCCTTCAGTTGTCGAATTTAAACTATTTTGAGCTCGTTGGAATGGTAAGGTGACAAGCTTCCGAATGGGACCTGAATTGGCTAATTCTGAGACCATTCGATATCCCGAAAGCTTGTTGGAACTCTTCGATCGTCATTTTGCAATTTGGATTGTTAATCTTTCCAAATTGCGAGATCCAACGGAGACGCTCATAACTCCCTCGTTTCATGTCGGATTGGGTTCATTTTTGGTCATCTAAAAGGTACTTTAGTGGTCTTTCATTCCTGACTGGAGTCATCGTATTTTGAGACCATTTGGGCATCCGTAAGTGGGATCGCAGTCGTCAGTTCTAAATGTTTCCGTCATCTCCTTGTCGAATAGTAACCTTTATAACTCTCTCTTAAGTGGTCGAATTTAGACTTTTTGAGCTCATTGGAATGGTAAGTTGATAAGCTACTAAATGGGAATGAAATTGACTAATTCTTAGACTGTTCGATATCCCAAAATCATGTTGGAACTCTTCGATCGTCATTATACAATTTGGAATGTTAATCTTTCCAAATCGCGCGATCCAACGGAGACGCTCATAACTCCCTCGTTAGATGTCGAATTGGATTGATTTTTGGTCATCTAAAAGGTACTTTAGTGCTCTTTCATTCCTGACTTAAATCGTCGTATTACGAGACCATTTAGGCATCCATAAGTGGTATTGCCGTCGTCGTTCATGAATTTTTCCCTCATCTCCTTGTCCAATAGTAACATTCGCAACTCTCTCTTCAGTGGTCAAATTTAGACTATTTTCATCTCATTGGAATGGTAAGTTGACAAGCTTTTAAATGGGACCAAAATTGGCTAATTCTGAGACCATTCGATATCCCGAAAGCTTGTTGGAACTCTTCGATCGTCATTTTGCAATTTGGATTGTTAATCTTTCAAAATCTCGCGATCCAACGGAGACGCTCAGAACTACCTCGTTTGTTGTCGGATTGGGTCAATTTTTGGTCATCTCGAAGGTACTTTGGTGCTCCTGCATTCCTGACTGGAATCGTCGTATTTCGAGACCATTTGGGCATTCGTAAGTGGGATCGCAGTCGTCGGTCCAGAATTTTTCCTTCATCTCCTTGTCGAATAGTAACCTTCATAACTCTCTCTTCAGTGGTCGAATTTAGACTATTTGAGGTCATTGGAATGGTAAGTTGACCAGCTTCCAAATGGGATCAGAATTGGCTAATTCCAAGACCGTTCGATATCCCGAAAGCATGTTGGAACTCTTCGATCGTCATTTCGCAATTTGGATTGTTAATCCTTCCAAATCGCGTGATCCAATGGAGACACTCATAACTCCCTCTTTTGATGTAGGATTGGATGGATTTTTGGTCATCTGAGAGGTACTTTAGTGCTCTTTCATTCCTCAATGCAATCGTCGTATTTCGAGACCATTTGCGCATCCGTAGGTGGGATAGAAATCGCCGGTCATGAATTTTTCTTTCATCTCCTCGTCCAGTAGTAACCTTCATAACTCTCTCCTCAGTGGTCGAAATTAGATTATTTTGAGCTCATTAGAATGGTAAGTTGACAAGCTTCCAAATGGGACCAGAATTGGCTAATTCTGACACCGTTCGGTATCCCGAAAGCACGTTGGAACTCTTCGATCGTCATTTTGCAATTTGGATTGTTAATCTTTCCAAATTGCGCGATCCAACAGAGACGCTCATATCTCCCTCGTTTGAGGTTGGGTGGGGTCAATTTTTGGTCATCTAAAAGGTACTTTAGTGATCTTTCATTCCCGACTGGAATCGCCGAATTCCGAGACCATTTGGGCATCCGTGAGTGGGATCGCAATCGTCGGTCCAGAATTTTTCCTTCATCTCCTTGTCCAATAGTGACCCTCATAACTCTCTCTTTAGTGGTCGAATTTAAACTATTTTGAGCTCATTGGAATTGTAACTTGACAAGCTTCCAAATGGGACTGGAATTGGCCTATTTCGAGACTGTTCGATTTACCAAAAGCACGTTGGAACTCTTTGATCGTCATTTTGCAATTTGATTTGTTAATCTTTCCAAATCGCGCGATCCAGCGAAGATGCTCATAACTCCCACATTTGATGTCGGATTGGGTCGATTTTTGGTCATCTAAAAGGCACTTTAGTGCTCTTTCATTCCTGACTGGAACCGTCGAATTCCGAGACCATTTGGGGATCCGTGAGTGGGATCGCAGTCGTCGGTCCTGAATTTTTCCTTCATCTCCTTGTCCAATAGTGACCCTCATAACTCTGTCTTTAGTGGTCGAATTTAAACTATTTTGAGCTCATTGGAATTGTAACTTGATAAGCTTCCAAATGGGATCAGAATTGGCTAATTTCGAGACCGTTCGATATACCAAAAGCACATTGGAAATCTTTGATCGTCATTTTGCAATTTGGATTGTTAATCTTTCCAAATCGTGCGATCCAACGGAGACGCTCATAACTCCCTCGTTTGACGTCGGATGGGGTCGATTTTTGGTCATCTGAAAGGTACTGTAGTGCACTTTCATTCCTGACTGGAATCGTCGAATTCCGAGGCCATTTGGGCATTCGTGAGTGGGATCGCAGTCGTCAGTCCTGAATTTTTCATTAATCTCCTTGTCCAATAGTGACCCTCATAACTCTCTCTTTTGTGGTCGAATTTAAGCTATTTTGAGCTCAATGGAATTATAACGTGACAAGCTTCCAAATGGGATCGGAATTGGCTATTTTTTAGACTGTTTGATATATGAAAAGCATGTTGGAACTCTTTGATTGTCATTTTGCAATTTGGATTATTAATCTTTCCAAATCGCGTGATCCAACGGAGATGCTCATAACTCCCTCGTTTGATGTCGGATTGGGTCAATTTTTGGTCATTTGAATCGTACTTTAGTGCTCGTTCATTCCTGACTGCAATCGTCATATTTCGCGACCATTCGGGCTTGCGTAAGTGGGATCGCAATCATCAGTCTTGAATTTTTAGTTCATCTCCTTGTCCAATAGTAACCTTTAAAACTCTCTCTTTAGTGGTCGAATTTAAACTATTTTGAGCTCATTGGAATGTAAAGTTGACAAGCTTCCAAATGGGATCAGAATTGGCTAATTCTGAAATCGTTTGATATCCCGAAAGTTTTTTGGAACTCTTCAATCGCCATTTTACAATTTGGATTGTTAATCTATCCAAATCGCGAGATCCAACCCAGATGCTCATAACTCCCTCGTTTGATGTCAGATTGGTTTGATTTTTGGTCTTCTGAAAGGTACTTTAGTGGTCTTTCATTCCTGACTGGAATCGTCATATTTCGAGACCATTTGGGTATCCGTAAGTGGGATAGCAGTCGTCGGTCCTGAATTTTTCCTTCATCTCCTTGTCGAATAGTAACCTTCATAACTCTCTCTTCAGCGGTCGAATTTAGACTATTTTGAGCTCATTGGAAAGGTAAGTTGACCAGCATTTAAATGAGAAATAAATCAGCTAATTTCGAGACTCTTCGATATACCAAAAGCACGTTGGAACTCTTTTATCGTCAATTTGCAATTTGGATTGTTAATATTTCCAAATCGCGCGATCCAACGGAGACGCTCATAACTCCCTCGTCTGATGCCGGATGGGGTCGATTTTTGGTCATCTGAAAGGTTCTTTAGTGCACTTTCATTCCTGACTGGAATCGTCGAATTCCGAGACCATTTGGGCATCCGTGAGTGGGATTGTAGTCGTCGGTCCTGAATTTTTCATTTATCTCCTTGTCTAATAGTGACCCTCATAACTCTCTCTTTAGTGGTCGAATTTAAACTATTCTGATCTCATTGGACTTGTAACTTGATAAGCTTCCAAATGGGATCAAAATTGGCTAATTTCGAGACCGTTCGATATACCAAAAGCACGTTGGAACTCTTTGATCATCATTTTGCAATTTGGATTGTTAATCTTTCCAAATCGCGCGATCCAACGGAGATGCTCATAACTCCCTCGTTTGACGTCGAATGGGGTCAATTTTTGGTCACCTAAAAAGTACTTTACTTCACTTTCGTTCCTGACTGGAATCGTCGAATTCCGAGACCATTTGGGCATCCGTGAGTGGGATCGCAGTCGTCAGTCCTGAATTTTTCATTCATCTCCTTGTCCAATGGTGACCCTCATAACTCTCTCTATAGTGGTCGAATTTAAACTATTTTGAGCTCATTGGAATTGTAACGTGACAAGCTTCCAAATGGGATCGGAATTGGCTAATTATGAGACTGTTCGATATACGAAAAGCATGTTGGAACTCTTTGATCGTCATTTTACAATTTGGATTATTAATCTTTCTAAATCGCGCGATCCAGCGGAGATGCTCATAACTGCCTCGTTTGATGTCGGATTGGGTCAATTTTTGGTCATTTGAAACGTACTTTAGTGCTCTTTCATTCCTGACTACACTCGTCGTATTTCGCGACCATTTGGGCATGCGTAAGTGGGATCGCAATCGTCAGTCATGAATTTTTCCTTCATCTCCTTATCCAATGGTAACCTCCAAAAGAATCCCTTCAGTTGTCGAATTTAAACTATTTTGAGCTCGTTGGAATGGTAAGGTGACAAGCTTCCGAATGGGACCTGAATTGGCTAATTCTGAGACCATTCGATATCCCGAAAGCTTGTTGGAACTCTTCGATCGTCATTTTGCAATTTGGATTGTTAATCTTTCCAAATTGCGAGATCCAACGGAGACGCTCATAACTCCCTCGTTTCATGTCGGATTGGGTTCATTTTTGGTCATCTAAAAGGTACTTTAGTGGTCTTTCATTCCTGACTGGAGTCATCGTATTTTGAGACCATTTGGGCATCCGTAAGTGGGATCGCAGTCGTCAGTTCTAAATGTTTCCGTCATCTCCTTGTCGAATAGTAACCTTTATAACTCTCTCTTAAGTGGTCGAATTTAGACTTTTTGAGCTCATTGGAATGGTAAGTTGATAAGCTACTAAATGGGAATGAAATTGACTAATTCTTAGACTGTTCGATATCCCAAAATCATGTTGGAACTCTTCGATCGTCATTATACAATTTGGAATGTTAATCTTTCCAAATCGCGCGATCCAACGGAGACGCTCATAACTCCCTCGTTAGATGTCGAATTGGATTGATTTTTGGTCATCTAAAAGGTACTTTAGTGCTCTTTCATTCCTGACTTAAATCGTCGTATTACGAGACCATTTAGGCATCCATAAGTGGTATTGCCGTCGTCGTTCATGAATTTTTCCCTCATCTCCTTGTCCAATAGTAACATTCGCAACTCTCTCTTCAGTGGTCAAATTTAGACTATTTTCATCTCATTGGAATGGTAAGTTGACAAGCTTTTAAATGGGACCAAAATTGGCTAATTCTGAGACCATTCGATATCCCGAAAGCTTGTTGGAACTCTTCGATCGTCATTTTGCAATTTGGATTGTTAATCTTTCAAAATCTCGCGATCCAACGGAGACGCTCAGAACTACCTCGTTTGTTGTCGGATTGGGTCAATTTTTGGTCATCTCGAAGGTACTTTGGTGCTCCTGCATTCCTGACTGGAATCGTCGTATTTCGAGACCATTTGGGCATTCGTAAGTGGGATCGCAGTCGTCGGTCCAGAATTTTTCCTTCATCTCCTTGTCGAATAGTAACCTTCATAACTCTCTCTTCAGTGGTCGAATTTAGACTATTTGAGGTCATTGGAATGGTAAGTTGACCAGCTTCCAAATGGGATCAGAATTGGCTAATTCCAAGACCGTTCGATATCCCGAAAGCATGTTGGAACTCTTCGATCGTCATTTCGCAATTTGGATTGTTAATCCTTCCAAATCGCGTGATCCAATGGAGACACTCATAACTCCCTCTTTTGATGTAGGATTGGATGGATTTTTGGTCATCTGAGAGGTACTTTAGTGCTCTTTCATTCCTCAATGCAATCGTCGTATTTCGAGACCATTTGCGCATCCGTAGGTGGGATAGAAATCGCCGGTCATGAATTTTTCTTTCATCTCCTCGTCCAGTAGTAACCTTCATAACTCTCTCCTCAGTGGTCGAAATTAGATTATTTTGAGCTCATTAGAATGGTAAGTTGACAAGCTTCCAAATGGGACCAGAATTGGCTAATTCTGACACCGTTCGGTATCCCGAAAGCACGTTGGAACTCTTCGATCGTCATTTTGCAATTTGGATTGTTAATCTTTCCAAATTGCGCGATCCAACAGAGACGCTCATATCTCCCTCGTTTGAGGTTGGGTGGGGTCAATTTTTGGTCATCTAAAAGGTACTTTAGTGATCTTTCATTCCCGACTGGAATCGCCGAATTCCGAGACCATTTGGGCATCCGTGAGTGGGATCGCAATCGTCGGTCCAGAATTTTTCCTTCATCTCCTTGTCCAATAGTGACCCTCATAACTCTCTCTTTAGTGGTCGAATTTAAACTATTTTGAGCTCATTGGAATTGTAACTTGACAAGCTTCCAAATGGGACTGGAATTGGCCTATTTCGAGACTGTTCGATTTACCAAAAGCACGTTGGAACTCTTTGATCGTCATTTTGCAATTTGATTTGTTAATCTTTCCAAATCGCGCGATCCAGCGAAGATGCTCATAACTCCCACATTTGATGTCGGATTGGGTCGATTTTTGGTCATCTAAAAGGCACTTTAGTGCTCTTTCATTCCTGACTGGAACCGTCGAATTCCGAGACCATTTGGGGATCCGTGAGTGGGATCGCAGTCGTCGGTCCTGAATTTTTCCTTCATCTCCTTGTCCAATAGTGACCCTCATAACTCTGTCTTTAGTGGTCGAATTTAAACTATTTTGAGCTCATTGGAATTGTAACTTGATAAGCTTCCAAATGGGATCAGAATTGGCTAATTTCGAGACCGTTCGATATACCAAAAGCACATTGGAAATCTTTGATCGTCATTTTGCAATTTGGATTGTTAATCTTTCCAAATCGTGCGATCCAACGGAGACGCTCATAACTCCCTCGTTTGACGTCGGATGGGGTCGATTTTTGGTCATCTGAAAGGTACTGTAGTGCACTTTCATTCCTGACTGGAATCGTCGAATTCCGAGGCCATTTGGGCATTCGTGAGTGGGATCGCAGTCGTCAGTCCTGAATTTTTCATTAATCTCCTTGTCCAATAGTGACCCTCATAACTCTCTCTTTTGTGGTCGAATTTAAGCTATTTTGAGCTCAATGGAATTATAACGTGACAAGCTTCCAAATGGGATCGGAATTGGCTATTTTTTAGACTGTTTGATATATGAAAAGCATGTTGGAACTCTTTGATTGTCATTTTGCAATTTGGATTATTAATCTTTCCAAATCGCGTGATCCAACGGAGATGCTCATAACTCCCTCGTTTGATGTCGGATTGGGTCAATTTTTGGTCATTTGAATCGTACTTTAGTGCTCGTTCATTCCTGACTGCAATCGTCATATTTCGCGACCATTCGGGCTTGCGTAAGTGGGATCGCAATCATCAGTCTTGAATTTTTAGTTCATCTCCTTGTCCAATAGTAACCTTTAAAACTCTCTCTTTAGTGGTCGAATTTAAACTATTTTGAGCTCATTGGAATGTAAAGTTGACAAGCTTCCAAATGGGATCAGAATTGGCTAATTCTGAAATCGTTTGATATCCCGAAAGTTTTTTGGAACTCTTCAATCGCCATTTTACAATTTGGATTGTTAATCTATCCAAATCGCGAGATCCAACCCAGATGCTCATAACTCCCTCGTTTGATGTCAGATTGGTTTGATTTTTGGTCTTCTGAAAGGTACTTTAGTGGTCTTTCATTCCTGACTGGAATCGTCATATTTCGAGACCATTTGGGTATCCGTAAGTGGGATAGCAGTCGTCGGTCCTGAATTTTTCCTTCATCTCCTTGTCGAATAGTAACCTTCATAACTCTCTCTTCAGCGGTCGAATTTAGACTATTTTGAGCTCATTGGAAAGGTAAGTTGACCAGCATTTAAATGAGAAATAAATCAGCTAATTTCGAGACTCTTCGATATACCAAAAGCACGTTGGAACTCTTTTATCGTCAATTTGCAATTTGGATTGTTAATATTTCCAAATCGCGCGATCCAACGGAGACGCTCATAACTCCCTCGTCTGATGCCGGATGGGGTCGATTTTTGGTCATCTGAAAGGTTCTTTAGTGCACTTTCATTCCTGACTGGAATCGTCGAATTCCGAGACCATTTGGGCATCCGTGAGTGGGATTGTAGTCGTCGGTCCTGAATTTTTCATTTATCTCCTTGTCTAATAGTGACCCTCATAACTCTCTCTTTAGTGGTCGAATTTAAACTATTCTGATCTCATTGGACTTGTAACTTGATAAGCTTCCAAATGGGATCAAAATTGGCTAATTTCGAGACCGTTCGATATACCAAAAGCACGTTGGAACTCTTTGATCATCATTTTGCAATTTGGATTGTTAATCTTTCCAAATCGCGCGATCCAACGGAGATGCTCATAACTCCCTCGTTTGACGTCGAATGGGGTCAATTTTTGGTCACCTAAAAAGTACTTTACTTCACTTTCGTTCCTGACTGGAATCGTCGAATTCCGAGACCATTTGGGCATCCGTGAGTGGGATCGCAGTCGTCAGTCCTGAATTTTTCATTCATCTCCTTGTCCAATGGTGACCCTCATAACTCTCTCTATAGTGGTCGAATTTAAACTATTTTGAGCTCATTGGAATTGTAACGTGACAAGCTTCCAAATGGGATCGGAATTGGCTAATTATGAGACTGTTCGATATACGAAAAGCATGTTGGAACTCTTTGATCGTCATTTTACAATTTGGATTATTAATCTTTCTAAATCGCGCGATCCAGCGGAGATGCTCATAACTGCCTCGTTTGATGTCGGATTGGGTCAATTTTTGGTCATTTGAAACGTACTTTAGTGCTCTTTCATTCCTGACTACACTCGTCGTATTTCGCGACCATTTGGGCATGCGTAAGTGGGATCGCAATCGTCAGTCATGAATTTTTCCTTCATCTCCTTATCCAATGGTAACCTCCAAAAGAATCCCTTCAGTTGTCGAATTTAAACTATTTTGAGCTCGTTGGAATGGTAAGGTGACAAGCTTCCGAATGGGACCTGAATTGGCTAATTCTGAGACCATTCGATATCCCGAAAGCTTGTTGGAACTCTTCGATCGTCATTTTGCAATTTGGATTGTTAATCTTTCCAAATTGCGAGATCCAACGGAGACGCTCATAACTCCCTCGTTTCATGTCGGATTGGGTTCATTTTTGGTCATCTAAAAGGTACTTTAGTGGTCTTTCATTCCTGACTGGAGTCATCGTATTTTGAGACCATTTGGGCATCCGTAAGTGGGATCGCAGTCGTCAGTTCTAAATGTTTCCGTCATCTCCTTGTCGAATAGTAACCTTTATAACTCTCTCTTAAGTGGTCGAATTTAGACTTTTTGAGCTCATTGGAATGGTAAGTTGATAAGCTACTAAATGGGAATGAAATTGACTAATTCTTAGACTGTTCGATATCCCAAAATCATGTTGGAACTCTTCGATCGTCATTATACAATTTGGAATGTTAATCTTTCCAAATCGCGCGATCCAACGGAGACGCTCATAACTCCCTCGTTAGATGTCGAATTGGATTGATTTTTGGTCATCTAAAAGGTACTTTAGTGCTCTTTCATTCCTGACTTAAATCGTCGTATTACGAGACCATTTAGGCATCCATAAGTGGTATTGCCGTCGTCGTTCATGAATTTTTCCCTCATCTCCTTGTCCAATAGTAACATTCGCAACTCTCTCTTCAGTGGTCAAATTTAGACTATTTTCATCTCATTGGAATGGTAAGTTGACAAGCTTTTAAATGGGACCAAAATTGGCTAATTCTGAGACCATTCGATATCCCGAAAGCTTGTTGGAACTCTTCGATCGTCATTTTGCAATTTGGATTGTTAATCTTTCAAAATCTCGCGATCCAACGGAGACGCTCAGAACTACCTCGTTTGTTGTCGGATTGGGTCAATTTTTGGTCATCTCGAAGGTACTTTGGTGCTCCTGCATTCCTGACTGGAATCGTCGTATTTCGAGACCATTTGGGCATTCGTAAGTGGGATCGCAGTCGTCGGTCCAGAATTTTTCCTTCATCTCCTTGTCGAATAGTAACCTTCATAACTCTCTCTTCAGTGGTCGAATTTAGACTATTTGAGGTCATTGGAATGGTAAGTTGACCAGCTTCCAAATGGGATCAGAATTGGCTAATTCCAAGACCGTTCGATATCCCGAAAGCATGTTGGAACTCTTCGATCGTCATTTCGCAATTTGGATTGTTAATCCTTCCAAATCGCGTGATCCAATGGAGACACTCATAACTCCCTCTTTTGATGTAGGATTGGATGGATTTTTGGTCATCTGAGAGGTACTTTAGTGCTCTTTCATTCCTCAATGCAATCGTCGTATTTCGAGACCATTTGCGCATCCGTAGGTGGGATAGAAATCGCCGGTCATGAATTTTTCTTTCATCTCCTCGTCCAGTAGTAACCTTCATAACTCTCTCCTCAGTGGTCGAAATTAGATTATTTTGAGCTCATTAGAATGGTAAGTTGACAAGCTTCCAAATGGGACCAGAATTGGCTAATTCTGACACCGTTCGGTATCCCGAAAGCACGTTGGAACTCTTCGATCGTCATTTTGCAATTTGGATTGTTAATCTTTCCAAATTGCGCGATCCAACAGAGACGCTCATATCTCCCTCGTTTGAGGTTGGGTGGGGTCAATTTTTGGTCATCTAAAAGGTACTTTAGTGATCTTTCATTCCCGACTGGAATCGCCGAATTCCGAGACCATTTGGGCATCCGTGAGTGGGATCGCAATCGTCGGTCCAGAATTTTTCCTTCATCTCCTTGTCCAATAGTGACCCTCATAACTCTCTCTTTAGTGGTCGAATTTAAACTATTTTGAGCTCATTGGAATTGTAACTTGACAAGCTTCCAAATGGGACTGGAATTGGCCTATTTCGAGACTGTTCGATTTACCAAAAGCACGTTGGAACTCTTTGATCGTCATTTTGCAATTTGATTTGTTAATCTTTCCAAATCGCGCGATCCAGCGAAGATGCTCATAACTCCCACATTTGATGTCGGATTGGGTCGATTTTTGGTCATCTAAAAGGCACTTTAGTGCTCTTTCATTCCTGACTGGAACCGTCGAATTCCGAGACCATTTGGGGATCCGTGAGTGGGATCGCAGTCGTCGGTCCTGAATTTTTCCTTCATCTCCTTGTCCAATAGTGACCCTCATAACTCTGTCTTTAGTGGTCGAATTTAAACTATTTTGAGCTCATTGGAATTGTAACTTGATAAGCTTCCAAATGGGATCAGAATTGGCTAATTTCGAGACCGTTCGATATACCAAAAGCACATTGGAAATCTTTGATCGTCATTTTGCAATTTGGATTGTTAATCTTTCCAAATCGTGCGATCCAACGGAGACGCTCATAACTCCCTCGTTTGACGTCGGATGGGGTCGATTTTTGGTCATCTGAAAGGTACTGTAGTGCACTTTCATTCCTGACTGGAATCGTCGAATTCCGAGGCCATTTGGGCATTCGTGAGTGGGATCGCAGTCGTCAGTCCTGAATTTTTCATTAATCTCCTTGTCCAATAGTGACCCTCATAACTCTCTCTTTTGTGGTCGAATTTAAGCTATTTTGAGCTCAATGGAATTATAACGTGACAAGCTTCCAAATGGGATCGGAATTGGCTATTTTTTAGACTGTTTGATATATGAAAAGCATGTTGGAACTCTTTGATTGTCATTTTGCAATTTGGATTATTAATCTTTCCAAATCGCGTGATCCAACGGAGATGCTCATAACTCCCTCGTTTGATGTCGGATTGGGTCAATTTTTGGTCATTTGAATCGTACTTTAGTGCTCGTTCATTCCTGACTGCAATCGTCATATTTCGCGACCATTCGGGCTTGCGTAAGTGGGATCGCAATCATCAGTCTTGAATTTTTAGTTCATCTCCTTGTCCAATAGTAACCTTTAAAACTCTCTCTTTAGTGGTCGAATTTAAACTATTTTGAGCTCATTGGAATGTAAAGTTGACAAGCTTCCAAATGGGATCAGAATTGGCTAATTCTGAAATCGTTTGATATCCCGAAAGTTTTTTGGAACTCTTCAATCGCCATTTTACAATTTGGATTGTTAATCTATCCAAATCGCGAGATCCAACCCAGATGCTCATAACTCCCTCGTTTGATGTCAGATTGGTTTGATTTTTGGTCTTCTGAAAGGTACTTTAGTGGTCTTTCATTCCTGACTGGAATCGTCATATTTCGAGACCATTTGGGTATCCGTAAGTGGGATAGCAGTCGTCGGTCCTGAATTTTTCCTTCATCTCCTTGTCGAATAGTAACCTTCATAACTCTCTCTTCAGCGGTCGAATTTAGACTATTTTGAGCTCATTGGAAAGGTAAGTTGACCAGCATTTAAATGAGAAATAAATCAGCTAATTTCGAGACTCTTCGATATACCAAAAGCACGTTGGAACTCTTTTATCGTCAATTTGCAATTTGGATTGTTAATATTTCCAAATCGCGCGATCCAACGGAGACGCTCATAACTCCCTCGTCTGATGCCGGATGGGGTCGATTTTTGGTCATCTGAAAGGTTCTTTAGTGCACTTTCATTCCTGACTGGAATCGTCGAATTCCGAGACCATTTGGGCATCCGTGAGTGGGATTGTAGTCGTCGGTCCTGAATTTTTCATTTATCTCCTTGTCTAATAGTGACCCTCATAACTCTCTCTTTAGTGGTCGAATTTAAACTATTCTGATCTCATTGGACTTGTAACTTGATAAGCTTCCAAATGGGATCAAAATTGGCTAATTTCGAGACCGTTCGATATACCAAAAGCACGTTGGAACTCTTTGATCATCATTTTGCAATTTGGATTGTTAATCTTTCCAAATCGCGCGATCCAACGGAGATGCTCATAACTCCCTCGTTTGACGTCGAATGGGGTCAATTTTTGGTCACCTAAAAAGTACTTTACTTCACTTTCGTTCCTGACTGGAATCGTCGAATTCCGAGACCATTTGGGCATCCGTGAGTGGGATCGCAGTCGTCAGTCCTGAATTTTTCATTCATCTCCTTGTCCAATGGTGACCCTCATAACTCTCTCTATAGTGGTCGAATTTAAACTATTTTGAGCTCATTGGAATTGTAACGTGACAAGCTTCCAAATGGGATCGGAATTGGCTAATTATGAGACTGTTCGATATACGAAAAGCATGTTGGAACTCTTTGATCGTCATTTTACAATTTGGATTATTAATCTTTCTAAATCGCGCGATCCAGCGGAGATGCTCATAACTGCCTCGTTTGATGTCGGATTGGGTCAATTTTTGGTCATTTGAAACGTACTTTAGTGCTCTTTCATTCCTGACTACACTCGTCGTATTTCGCGACCATTTGGGCATGCGTAAGTGGGATCGCAATCGTCAGTCATGAATTTTTCCTTCATCTCCTTATCCAATGGTAACCTCCAAAAGAATCCCTTCAGTTGTCGAATTTAAACTATTTTGAGCTCGTTGGAATGGTAAGGTGACAAGCTTCCGAATGGGACCTGAATTGGCTAATTCTGAGACCATTCGATATCCCGAAAGCTTGTTGGAACTCTTCGATCGTCATTTTGCAATTTGGATTGTTAATCTTTCCAAATTGCGAGATCCAACGGAGACGCTCATAACTCCCTCGTTTCATGTCGGATTGGGTTCATTTTTGGTCATCTAAAAGGTACTTTAGTGGTCTTTCATTCCTGACTGGAGTCATCGTATTTTGAGACCATTTGGGCATCCGTAAGTGGGATCGCAGTCGTCAGTTCTAAATGTTTCCGTCATCTCCTTGTCGAATAGTAACCTTTATAACTCTCTCTTAAGTGGTCGAATTTAGACTTTTTGAGCTCATTGGAATGGTAAGTTGATAAGCTACTAAATGGGAATGAAATTGACTAATTCTTAGACTGTTCGATATCCCAAAATCATGTTGGAACTCTTCGATCGTCATTATACAATTTGGAATGTTAATCTTTCCAAATCGCGCGATCCAACGGAGACGCTCATAACTCCCTCGTTAGATGTCGAATTGGATTGATTTTTGGTCATCTAAAAGGTACTTTAGTGCTCTTTCATTCCTGACTTAAATCGTCGTATTACGAGACCATTTAGGCATCCATAAGTGGTATTGCCGTCGTCGTTCATGAATTTTTCCCTCATCTCCTTGTCCAATAGTAACATTCGCAACTCTCTCTTCAGTGGTCAAATTTAGACTATTTTCATCTCATTGGAATGGTAAGTTGACAAGCTTTTAAATGGGACCAAAATTGGCTAATTCTGAGACCATTCGATATCCCGAAAGCTTGTTGGAACTCTTCGATCGTCATTTTGCAATTTGGATTGTTAATCTTTCAAAATCTCGCGATCCAACGGAGACGCTCAGAACTACCTCGTTTGTTGTCGGATTGGGTCAATTTTTGGTCATCTCGAAGGTACTTTGGTGCTCCTGCATTCCTGACTGGAATCGTCGTATTTCGAGACCATTTGGGCATTCGTAAGTGGGATCGCAGTCGTCGGTCCAGAATTTTTCCTTCATCTCCTTGTCGAATAGTAACCTTCATAACTCTCTCTTCAGTGGTCGAATTTAGACTATTTGAGGTCATTGGAATGGTAAGTTGACCAGCTTCCAAATGGGATCAGAATTGGCTAATTCCAAGACCGTTCGATATCCCGAAAGCATGTTGGAACTCTTCGATCGTCATTTCGCAATTTGGATTGTTAATCCTTCCAAATCGCGTGATCCAATGGAGACACTCATAACTCCCTCTTTTGATGTAGGATTGGATGGATTTTTGGTCATCTGAGAGGTACTTTAGTGCTCTTTCATTCCTCAATGCAATCGTCGTATTTCGAGACCATTTGCGCATCCGTAGGTGGGATAGAAATCGCCGGTCATGAATTTTTCTTTCATCTCCTCGTCCAGTAGTAACCTTCATAACTCTCTCCTCAGTGGTCGAAATTAGATTATTTTGAGCTCATTAGAATGGTAAGTTGACAAGCTTCCAAATGGGACCAGAATTGGCTAATTCTGACACCGTTCGGTATCCCGAAAGCACGTTGGAACTCTTCGATCGTCATTTTGCAATTTGGATTGTTAATCTTTCCAAATTGCGCGATCCAACAGAGACGCTCATATCTCCCTCGTTTGAGGTTGGGTGGGGTCAATTTTTGGTCATCTAAAAGGTACTTTAGTGATCTTTCATTCCCGACTGGAATCGCCGAATTCCGAGACCATTTGGGCATCCGTGAGTGGGATCGCAATCGTCGGTCCAGAATTTTTCCTTCATCTCCTTGTCCAATAGTGACCCTCATAACTCTCTCTTTAGTGGTCGAATTTAAACTATTTTGAGCTCATTGGAATTGTAACTTGACAAGCTTCCAAATGGGACTGGAATTGGCCTATTTCGAGACTGTTCGATTTACCAAAAGCACGTTGGAACTCTTTGATCGTCATTTTGCAATTTGATTTGTTAATCTTTCCAAATCGCGCGATCCAGCGAAGATGCTCATAACTCCCACATTTGATGTCGGATTGGGTCGATTTTTGGTCATCTAAAAGGCACTTTAGTGCTCTTTCATTCCTGACTGGAACCGTCGAATTCCGAGACCATTTGGGGATCCGTGAGTGGGATCGCAGTCGTCGGTCCTGAATTTTTCCTTCATCTCCTTGTCCAATAGTGACCCTCATAACTCTGTCTTTAGTGGTCGAATTTAAACTATTTTGAGCTCATTGGAATTGTAACTTGATAAGCTTCCAAATGGGATCAGAATTGGCTAATTTCGAGACCGTTCGATATACCAAAAGCACATTGGAAATCTTTGATCGTCATTTTGCAATTTGGATTGTTAATCTTTCCAAATCGTGCGATCCAACGGAGACGCTCATAACTCCCTCGTTTGACGTCGGATGGGGTCGATTTTTGGTCATCTGAAAGGTACTGTAGTGCACTTTCATTCCTGACTGGAATCGTCGAATTCCGAGGCCATTTGGGCATTCGTGAGTGGGATCGCAGTCGTCAGTCCTGAATTTTTCATTAATCTCCTTGTCCAATAGTGACCCTCATAACTCTCTCTTTTGTGGTCGAATTTAAGCTATTTTGAGCTCAATGGAATTATAACGTGACAAGCTTCCAAATGGGATCGGAATTGGCTATTTTTTAGACTGTTTGATATATGAAAAGCATGTTGGAACTCTTTGATTGTCATTTTGCAATTTGGATTATTAATCTTTCCAAATCGCGTGATCCAACGGAGATGCTCATAACTCCCTCGTTTGATGTCGGATTGGGTCAATTTTTGGTCATTTGAATCGTACTTTAGTGCTCGTTCATTCCTGACTGCAATCGTCATATTTCGCGACCATTCGGGCTTGCGTAAGTGGGATCGCAATCATCAGTCTTGAATTTTTAGTTCATCTCCTTGTCCAATAGTAACCTTTAAAACTCTCTCTTTAGTGGTCGAATTTAAACTATTTTGAGCTCATTGGAATGTAAAGTTGACAAGCTTCCAAATGGGATCAGAATTGGCTAATTCTGAAATCGTTTGATATCCCGAAAGTTTTTTGGAACTCTTCAATCGCCATTTTACAATTTGGATTGTTAATCTATCCAAATCGCGAGATCCAACCCAGATGCTCATAACTCCCTCGTTTGATGTCAGATTGGTTTGATTTTTGGTCTTCTGAAAGGTACTTTAGTGGTCTTTCATTCCTGACTGGAATCGTCATATTTCGAGACCATTTGGGTATCCGTAAGTGGGATAGCAGTCGTCGGTCCTGAATTTTTCCTTCATCTCCTTGTCGAATAGTAACCTTCATAACTCTCTCTTCAGCGGTCGAATTTAGACTATTTTGAGCTCATTGGAAAGGTAAGTTGACCAGCATTTAAATGAGAAATAAATCAGCTAATTTCGAGACTCTTCGATATACCAAAAGCACGTTGGAACTCTTTTATCGTCAATTTGCAATTTGGATTGTTAATATTTCCAAATCGCGCGATCCAACGGAGACGCTCATAACTCCCTCGTCTGATGCCGGATGGGGTCGATTTTTGGTCATCTGAAAGGTTCTTTAGTGCACTTTCATTCCTGACTGGAATCGTCGAATTCCGAGACCATTTGGGCATCCGTGAGTGGGATTGTAGTCGTCGGTCCTGAATTTTTCATTTATCTCCTTGTCTAATAGTGACCCTCATAACTCTCTCTTTAGTGGTCGAATTTAAACTATTCTGATCTCATTGGACTTGTAACTTGATAAGCTTCCAAATGGGATCAAAATTGGCTAATTTCGAGACCGTTCGATATACCAAAAGCACGTTGGAACTCTTTGATCATCATTTTGCAATTTGGATTGTTAATCTTTCCAAATCGCGCGATCCAACGGAGATGCTCATAACTCCCTCGTTTGACGTCGAATGGGGTCAATTTTTGGTCACCTAAAAAGTACTTTACTTCACTTTCGTTCCTGACTGGAATCGTCGAATTCCGAGACCATTTGGGCATCCGTGAGTGGGATCGCAGTCGTCAGTCCTGAATTTTTCATTCATCTCCTTGTCCAATGGTGACCCTCATAACTCTCTCTATAGTGGTCGAATTTAAACTATTTTGAGCTCATTGGAATTGTAACGTGACAAGCTTCCAAATGGGATCGGAATTGGCTAATTATGAGACTGTTCGATATACGAAAAGCATGTTGGAACTCTTTGATCGTCATTTTACAATTTGGATTATTAATCTTTCTAAATCGCGCGATCCAGCGGAGATGCTCATAACTGCCTCGTTTGATGTCGGATTGGGTCAATTTTTGGTCATTTGAAACGTACTTTAGTGCTCTTTCATTCCTGACTACACTCGTCGTATTTCGCGACCATTTGGGCATGCGTAAGTGGGATCGCAATCGTCAGTCATGAATTTTTCCTTCATCTCCTTATCCAATGGTAACCTCCAAAAGAATCCCTTCAGTTGTCGAATTTAAACTATTTTGAGCTCGTTGGAATGGTAAGGTGACAAGCTTCCGAATGGGACCTGAATTGGCTAATTCTGAGACCATTCGATATCCCGAAAGCTTGTTGGAACTCTTCGATCGTCATTTTGCAATTTGGATTGTTAATCTTTCCAAATTGCGAGATCCAACGGAGACGCTCATAACTCCCTCGTTTCATGTCGGATTGGGTTCATTTTTGGTCATCTAAAAGGTACTTTAGTGGTCTTTCATTCCTGACTGGAGTCATCGTATTTTGAGACCATTTGGGCATCCGTAAGTGGGATCGCAGTCGTCAGTTCTAAATGTTTCCGTCATCTCCTTGTCGAATAGTAACCTTTATAACTCTCTCTTAAGTGGTCGAATTTAGACTTTTTGAGCTCATTGGAATGGTAAGTTGATAAGCTACTAAATGGGAATGAAATTGACTAATCTTAGATGTTCGATATCCCAAAATCATGTTGGAACTCTTCGATCGTCATTATACAATTTGGAATGTTAATCTTTCCAAATCGCGCGATCCAACGGAGACGCTCATAACTCCCTCGTTAGATGTCGAATTGGATTGATTTTTGGTCATCTAAAAGGTACTTTAGTGCTCTTTCATTCCTGACTTAAATCGTCGTATTACGAGACCATTTGGCATCCATAAGTGGTATTGCCGTCGTCGTTCATGAATTTTTCCCTCATCTCCTTGTCCAATAGTAACATTCGCAACTCTCTTCAGTGGTCAAATTTAGACTATTTTCATCTCATTGGAATGGTAAGTTGACAAGCTTTTAAATGGGACCAAAATTGGCTAATTCTGAGACCAGAGATATCCCGAAAAGCTTGTTGGAACTCTTCGATCGTCATTTTGCAATTTGGATTGTTAATCTTTCAAAATCTCGCGATCCAACGAGACGCTCGAACTAACTAACCTTGTTGTTGTCGGATTGGGTCATTTTTGGTCATCTCGAAGGTACTTTGGTGCTCCTGCATTCCTGACTGGAATCGTCGTATTTCGAGACCATTTGGGCATTCGTAGTGGGATCGCAGTCGTCGGTCCAGAATTTTTCCTTCATCTCCTTGTCGAATAGTAACCTTCATAACTCTCTCTTCAGTGGTCGAATTTAGACTATTTGAGGTCATTGGAATGGTAAGTTGACCAGCTTCCAAATGGGATCAGAATTGGCTAATTCCAAGACCGTTCGATATCCCGAAAGCATGTTGGAACTCTTCGATCGTCATTTCGCAATTTGGATTGTTAATCCTTCCAAATCGCGTGATCCAATGGAGACACTCATAACCCCTCCCTCTTTTGATGTAGGATATGGATGGATTTCGGCGGTCAAAATCGGAGCGTTCTTTCACTCCTTAACCTGCTCTTCTTCCTTGCCAATCAGGCATCAAGAGGCCAATCGTCGTATTGATCGAGACCATTTGCACATCCGAATCCGTAGGTGGGATGGGATAGAAATCGTCGGTCATGAATTTTTCTTCATCTCCTCGTCCAGTAGTAGTAACCTTCATAACTCTCTCCTCAGTGGTCGAAATTAGATTATTTTGAGCTCATTAGAATGGTAAGTTGACAAGCTTCCAAATGGGACCAGAATTGGCTAATTCTGACACCGTTCGGTATCCGAAAGCACGTTGGAACTCTTCGATCGTCATTTTGCAATTTGGATTGTTAATCTTTCCAAATGCGCGATCCAACAGAGACGCTCATATCTCCCTCGTTGAGGTTGGGTGGGGTCAATTTTTGGTCATCTAAAAGGTACTTTAGTGATCTTTCATTCCCGACTGGAATCGCCGAATTCCGAGACCATTTGGGCATCCGTGAGTGGGATCGCAATCGTCGGTCCAGAATTTTTCCTTCATCTCCTTGTCCAATAGTGACCCTCATAACTCTCTCTTTAGTGGTCGAATTTAAACTATTTTGAGCTCATTGGAATTGTAACTTGACAAGCTTCCAAATGGGATGGAATTGGCCTATTCGAGACTGTTCGATTTACCAAAAGCACGTTGGAACTCTTTGATCGTCATTTGCAATTTGATTTGTTAATCTTTCCAAATCGCGCGATCCAGCGAAGATGCTCATAACTCCCACATTTGATGTCGGATTGGGTCGATTTTTGGTCATCTAAAAGGCACTTTAGTGCTCTTTCATTCCTGACTGGAACCGTCGAATCCGAGACCATTTGGGGATCCGTGAGTGGGATCGCAGTCGTCGGTCCTGAATTTTTCCTTCATCTCCTTGTCCAATAGTGACCCTCATAACTCTGTCTTTAGTGGTCGAATTTAAACTATTTTGAGCTCATTGGAATTGTAACTTGATAAGCTTCCAAATGGGATCAGAATTGGCTAATTTCGAGACCGTTCGATATACCAAAAGCACATTGGAAATCTTTGATCGTCATTTTGCAATTTGGATTGTTAATCTTTCCAAATCGTGCGATCCAACGGAGACGCTCATAACTCCCTCGTTTGACGTCGGATGGGGTCGATTTTTGGTCATCTGAAAGGTACTGTAGTGCACTTTCATTCCTGACTGGAATCGTCGAATTCCGAGGCCATTTGGGCATTCGTGAGTGGGATCGCAGTCGTCAGTCCTGAATTTTTCATTAATCTCCTTGTCCAATAGTGACCCTCATAACTCTCTCTTTTGTGGTCGAATTTAAGCTATTTGAGCTCAATGGAATTATAACGTGACAAGCTTCCAAATGGGATCGGAATTGGCTATTTTTTAGACTGTTTGATATATGAAAAGCATGTTGGAACTCTTGATTGTCATTTTGCAATTTGGATTATTAATCTTTCCAATCGCGTGATCCAACGGAGATGCTCATAACTCCCTCGTTTGATGTCGGATTGGGTCAATTTTTGGTCATTTGAATCGTACTTTAGTGCTCGTTCATTCCTGACTGCAATCGTCATATTTCGCGACCATTCGGGCTTGCGTAAGTGGGATCGCAATCATCAGTCTTGAATTTTTAGTTCATCTCCTTGTCCAATAGTAACCTTAAAAACTCTCTCTTTAGTGGTCGAATTTAAACTATTTTGAGCTCATTGGAATGTAAAGTTGACAAGCTTCCAAATGGGATCAGAATTGGCTAATTCTGAAATCGTTTGATATCCCGAAAGTTTTTTGGAACTCTTCAATCGCCATTTTACAATTTGGATTGTTAATCTATCCAAATCGCGAGATCCAACCCAGATGCTCATAACTCCCTCGTTTGATGTCAGATTGGTTTGATTTTTGGTCTTCTGAAAGGTACTTTAGTGGTCTTTCATTCCTGACTGGAATCGTCATATTTCGAGACCATTTGGGTATCCGTAGTGGGATAGCAGTCGTCGGTCCTGAATTTTTCCTTCATCTCCTTGTCGAATAGTAACCTTCATAACTCTCTCTTCAGCGGTCGAATTTAGACTATTTTGAGCTCATTGGAAAGGTAAGTTGACCAGCATTTAAATGAGAAATAAATCAGCTAATTTCGAGACTCTTCGATATACCAAAAGCACGTGGAACTCTTTTATCGTCAATTTGCAATTTGGATTGTTAATATTTCCAAAATCGCGCGATCCAACGGAGACGCTCATAACTCCCTCGTCTGATGCCGGATGGGGTCGATTTTTGGTCATCTGAAAGGTTCTTTAGTGCACTTTCATTCCTGACTGGAATCGTCGAATTCCGAGACCATGGGCATCCGTGAGTGGGATTGTAGTCGTCGGTCCTGAATTTTTCATTTATCTCCTTGTCTAATAGTGACCCTCATAACTCTCTCTTTAGTGGTCGAATTTAAACTATTTTGATCTCATTGGACTTGTAACTTGATAAGCTTCCAATGGGATCAAAATTGGCTAATTTCGAGACCGTTCGATATACCAAAAGCACGTTGGAACTCTTTGATCATCATTTTGCAATTGGATTGTTAATCTTTCCAAATCGCGCGATCCAACGGAGATGCTCATAACTCCCTCGTTTGACGTCGAATGGGGTCAATTTTTGTCACCTAAAAAGTACTTTACTTCACTTTCGTTCCTGACTGGAATCGTCGAATTCCGAGACCATTTGGGCATCCGTGAGTGGGATCGCAGTCGTCAGTCCTGAATTTTTCATTCATCTCCTTGTCCAATGGTGACCCTCATAACTCTCTCTATAGTGGTCGAATTTAAACTATTTTGAGCTCATTGGAATTGTAACGTGACAAGCTTCCAAATGGGATCGGAATTGGCTAATTATGAGACTGTTCGATATACGAAAAGCATGTTGGAACTCTGATCGTCATTTTACAATTTGGATTATTAATCTTTCTAAATCGCGCGATCCAGCGGAGATGCTCATAACTGCCTCGTTTGATGTCGGATTGGGTCAATTTTTGGTCATTTGAAACGTACTTTAGTGCTCTTTCATTCCTGACTACACTCGTCGTATTTCGCGACCATTTGGGCATGCGTAAGTGGGATCGCAATCGTCAGTCATGAATTTTTCCTTCATCTCCTTATCCAATGGTAACCTCCAAAAGAATCCCTTCAGTTGTCGAATTTAAACTATTTTGAGCTCGTTGGAATGGTAAGGTGACAAGCTTCCGAATGGACCTGAATTGGCTAATTCTGAGACCATTCGATATCCCGAAAGCTTGTTGGAACTCTTCGATCGTCATTTTGCAATTTGGATTGTTAATCTTTCCAAATGCGAGATCCAACGGAGACGCTCATAACTCCCTCGTTTCATGTCGGATTGGGTTCATTTTTGGTCATCTAAAAGGTACTTTAGTGGTCTTTCATTCCTGACTGGAGTCATCGTATTTTGAGACCATTGGGCATCCGTAAGTGGGATCGCAGTCGTCAGTTCTAAATGTTTCCGTCATCTCCTGTCGAATAGTAACCTTTATAACTCTCTCTTAAGTGGTCGAATTTAGACTTTTTGAGCTCATTGGAATGGTAAGTTGATAAGCTACTAAATGGGAATGAAATTGACTAATTCTTAGACTGTTCGATATCCCAAAATCATGTTGGAACTCTTCGATCGTCATTATACAATTTGGAATGTTAATCTTTCCAAATCGCGCGATCCAACGGAGACGCTCATAACTCCCTCGTTAGATGTCGAATTGGATTGATTTTGGTCATCTAAAGGTACTTTAGTGCTCTTTCATTCCTGACTAAATCGTCGTATTACGAGACCATTTAGGCATCCATAAGTGGTATTGCCGTCGTCGTTCATGAATTTTTCCCTCATCTCCTTGTCCAATAGTAACATTCGCAACTCTCTCTTCAGTGGTCAAATTTAGACTATTTCATCTCATTGGAATGGTAAGTTGACAAGCTTTTAAATGGGACCAAAATTGGCTAATTCTGAGACAGTCGATATCCCGAAAGCTTGTTGGAACTCTTCGATCGTCATTTTGCAATTTGGATTGTTAATCTTTCAAATCTCGCGATCCACGGAGACGCTCAGAACTACCTCGTTTGTTGTCGGATTGGGTCAATTTTTGGTCATCTCGAAGGTACTTTGGTGCTCCTGCATTCCTGACTGGAATCGTCGTATTTCGAGACAATTTGGGCATTCGTAAGTGGGATCGCAGTCGTCGGTCCAGAATTTTTCCTTCATCTCCTTGTCGAATAGTAACCTTCATAACTCTCTCTTCAGTGGTCGAATTTAGACTATTTGAGGTCATTGGAATGGTAAGTTGACCAGCTTCCAAATGGGATCAGAATTGGCTAATTCCAAGACCGTTCGATATCCGAAAAGCATGTTGGAACTCTTCGATCGTCATTTCGCAATTTGGATTGTAATCCTTCCAAATCGCGTGATCCAATGGAGACACTCATAACTCCCTTTTTGATGTAGATTGGATGGATTTTTGGTCATCTGAGAGGTACTTTAGTGCTCTTTCATTCCTCAATGCAAATCGTCGTTTCGAGACCATTTGCGCATCCGTAGGTGGGATAGAAATCGCCGGTCATGAATTTTTCTTCATCTCCTCGTCCAGTAGTAACCTTCATAACTCTCTCCTCAGTGGTCGAAATAGATTATATTTGAGCTCATTAGAATGGTAAGTTGACAAGCTTCCAAATGGGACCAGAATTGGCTAATTCTGACACCGTTCGGTATCCCGAAAGCACGTTGGAACTCTTCGATCGTCATTTTGCAATTTGGATTGTTAATCTTTCCAAATTGCGCGATCCAACAGAGACGCTCATATCTCCCTCGTTTGAGGTTGGGTGGGGTCAATTTTTGGTCATCTAAAAGGTACTTTAGTGATCTTTCATTCCCGACTGGAATCGCCGAATTCCGAGACATTTGGGCATCCGTGAGTGGGATCGCAATCGTCGGTCCAGAATTTTTCCTTCATCTCCTTGTCCAATAGTGACCCTCATAACTCCTCTTTAGTGGTCGAATTTAACTATTTTGAGCTCATTGGAATTGTAACTTGACAAGCTTCCAAATGGGACTGGAATTGGCCTATTTCGAGACTGTTCGATTTACCAAAGCACGTTGGGAACTCTTTGATCGTCATTTTGCAATTTGATTTGTTAATCTTTCCAAATCGCGCGATCCAGCGAAGATGCTCATAACTCCCACATTTGATGTCGGATTGGGTCGATTTTGGTCATCTAAAAGGCACTTTAGTGCTCTTTCATTCCTGACTGGAACCGTCGAATTCCGAGACCATTTTGGGATCCGTGAGTGGGATCGCAGTCGTCGGTCCTGAATTTTTCCTTCATCTCCTTGTCCAATAGTGACCCTCATAACTCTGTCTTAGTGGTCGAATTTAACTATTTGAGCTCATTGGAATTGTAACTTGATAAGCTTCCAAATGGGATCAGAATTGGCTAATTTCGAGACCGTTCGATATACCCAAAGCACATTGGAAATCTTTGATCGTCATTTTGCAATTTGGATTGTTAATCTTTCCAAATCGTGCGATTCCAACGGAGACGCTCATAACTCCCTCGTTTGACGTCGGATGGGGTCGATTTTGGTCATCTGAAAGGTAGGTAGTGCACTTTCATTCCTGACTGGAATCGTCGAATTCCGAGGCCATTTGGGCATTCGTGAGTGGGATCGCAGTCGTCAGTCCTGAATTTTTCATTAATCTCCTTGTCCAATAGTGACCCTCATAACTCTCTCTTTTGTGGTCGAATTTAAGCTATTTTGAGCTCATGGAATTATAACGTGACAAGCTTCCAAATGGGATCGGAATTGGCTATTTTCTTAGACTGTTTGATATATGAAAAGCATGTTGGAACTCTTTGATTGTCATTTGCAATTTGGATTATTAATCTTTCCAAATCGCGTGATCCAACGGAGATGCTCATAACTCCCTCGTTTGATGTCGGATTGGGTCAATTTTTGGTCATTTGAATCGTACTTTAGTGCTGTTCATTCCTGACTGCAATCGTCATATTTGCGACCATTCGGGCTTGCGTAAGTGGGATCGCAATCATCAGTCTTGAATTTTTAGTTCATCTCCTTGTCCAATAGAAACCTTTAAAACTCTCTCTTTAGTGGTCGAATTTAAACTATTTTGAGCTCATTGGAATGTAAAGTTGACAAGCTTCCAAATGGGATCAGAATTGGCTAATTCTGAATCGTTTGATATCCCGAAAGTTTTTTGGAACTCTTCAATCGCCATTTTACAATTTGGATTGTTAATCTATCCAAATCGCGAGATCCAACCCAGATGCTCATAACTCCCTCGTTTGATGTCAGATGGGTTTGATTTTTGGTCTTCTGAAAGGTACTTTAGTGGTCTTTCATTCCTGACTGGAATCGTCATATTTCGAGACCATTTGGGTATCCGTAAGTGGGTGGGATAGCAGTCGTCGGTCCTGAATTTTTCCTTCATCTCCTTGTCGAATAGTAACCTTCATAACTCTCTCTTCAGCGGTCGAATTTAGACTATTTTGAGCTCATTGGAAAGGTAAGTTGACCAGCATTAAATGAGAAATAAATCAGCTAATTTCGAGACTCTTCGATATACCAAAAGCACGTTGGAACTCTTTTATCGTCATTTGCAATTTGGATTGTTAATATTTCCAAATCGCGCGATCCAACGGAGACGCTCATAACTCCCTCGTCTGATGCCGGATGGGGTCGATTTTTGGTCATCTGAAAGGTTCTTTAGTGCACTTTCATTCCTGACTGGAATCGTCGAATTCCGAGACCATTTGGGCATCCGTGAGTGGGATTGTAGTCGTCGGTCCTGAATTTGTCATTTATCTCATTGTCTAATAGTGACCCTCATAAACTCTCTCTTTAGTGGTCGAATTTAAACTATTCTGATCTCATTGGACTTGTAACTTGATAAGCTTCCAAATGGGATCAAAATTGGCTAATTTCGAGACCGTTCGATATACCAAAAGCACGTTGGAACTCTTTGATCATCATTTTGCAATTGGATTGTTAATTTTCCAAATCGCGCGATCCAACGGAGATGCTCATAACTCCCTCGTTTGACGTCGAAGGGGTCAATTTTTGGTCACCTAAAAAGTACTTTACTTCACTTTCGTTCCTGACTGGAAATCGTCGAATTCCGAGACCATTTGGGCATCCGTGAGTGGATCGCAGTCGTCAGTCCTGAATTTTTCATTCATCTCCTTGTCCAATGGTGACCCTCATAACTCTCTCTATAGTGGTCGAATTTAAACTATTTGAGCTCATTGGAATTGTTAACGTGACAAGCTTCCAAATGGGATCGAATTGGCTAATTATGAGACTGTTCGATATACGAAAAGCATGTTGGAACTCTTTGATCGTCATTTTACAATTTGGATTATTAATCTTTCTAAATCGCGCGATCCAGCGGAGATGCTCATAACTGCCTCGTTTGATGTCGGATTGGGTCAATTTTTGGTCATTTGAAACGTACTTTAGTGCTCTTTCATTCCTGACTACACTCGTCGTATTTCGCGACCATTTGGGCATGCGTAAGTGGGATCGCAATCGTCAGTCATGAATTTTTCCTTCATCTCCTTATCCAATGGTAACCTCAAAAGAATCCCTTCAGTTGTCGAATTTAAACTATTTTGAGCTCGTTGGAATGGTAAGGTGACAAGCTTCCGAATGGGACCTGAATTGGCTAATTCTGAGACCATTCGATATCCCGAAAGCTTGTTGGAACTCTTCGATATCGTCATTTTGCAATTTGGATTGTTAATCTTTCCAAATTGCGAGATCCAACGGAGACGCTCATAACTCCCTCGTTTCATGTCGGATTGGGTTCATTTTGGTCATCTGAAAGGTACTTTAGTGGTCTTTCATTCCTGACTGGAGTCATCGTATTTTGAGACCATTTGGGCATCCGTAAGTGGGATCGCAGTCGTCAGTTCTAAATGTTTCCGTCATCTCCTTGTCGAATAGTAACCTTTATAACTCTCTCTTAAGTGGTCGAATTTAGACTTTTGAGCTCATTGGAATGTAAGTTGATAAGCTACTAAATGGGATGAAATTGACTAATTCTTAGACTGTTCGATATCCCAAAATCATGTTGGAACTCTTCGATCGTCATTATACAATTTGGAATGTTAATCTTTCCAAATCGCGCGATCCAACGGAGACGCTCATAACTCCCTCGTTAGATGTCGAATTGGATTGATTTTTGGTCATCTA